>JASAMX010028486.1:0-31593 GCA_030248175.1 Microlaimidae sp. YZB2_3
CACTCTTCAATTACAAAAGTCCCATCTTCTCTTTTAATTGGTGGGATAGTTTGTTTTGTTTCAATTTTACTATTAACAAATTGGACATGTCTATTGCTTCCTAACAACAAAATATCCTTGAATTTTCGCCAAGCATTTTCTACTGTGCCACATTCCTCAAATAAAATTTTCCAGTTGATTGTAGATAAATACAAACTTAGCATATCATAATCTGCTTTTGAGAAATCAGGAATGTAGTTTTGAATCTTATTCTTAGGACTGCCAAATATTTTGAGATTGATTTAAAATAAAATAGTATCATGATCTGATTGTGAAAAACTGAGCGCAATAGTGACATTATAAGAAATTTCTCTATCGTTTGTGAACAAAAGATCCTGATAATTATTCTCACGAGTTGGTTGTGAAACAAGCTGATAAATACTTAGCTCAATAAAAAACGTAAACCAATTATTTTCATTTTGTGTGTTGGAAATTATTTTAACTGAAGACCAATCTACCCCTGTCAGAATGAAATTTCCAGTTAAAACAATGGTCCCTGCAAAGTTTTCTTTTAAATGCCTAACTTGCTTAAATATTAAGTTTTTTTTGTTTTTGCTAGTACTAGGTTCTCTATAAATACCAACGAATATCAGTTTAGATAACTTTTGTGGGATTATCTCTACCGCAACTATTTTTATTGTATTACAAATTTTTCTCAATTTCAATTTCAACTTCAACTACTCTAAAAAGGTTTTTATTAAAACTACTCCACCGCCTTACCGCTGCTGTCTATCCTTTTGATAAACATTATTTTTTCTGTTTTTGATGATTATTCCATTTAAATTTGTTTCAGTGAGCCATGTTTCACAAATAAAACAGATATCAACAGAACCATAAAAAAACTACCTCTTGAAATTAAAACATCAAGCTCGTCTAAGGAGTTAGCAGGCTTCTTGCATTTGTACACAAAAGTTTTGTGCTTGGTATATACTTTTATTTTTGGCGATCAGGTCACAGAATATCCTATTTTGAAACATTTAGGAGAGCCTTTAGAGTGATGTCGAACAAAAAGGGATCACCATGAGCAGAATGCCGAAGTAAAACCTTTTGTTCTGCTCTCAAAGCTCCCAAAGTTTGCCAAGCAACTTCTTATGACAGACTTGCTGTTCCTTTCGGCCTTACATAAACTTTGTAAACTTTAGTGACCCCTCTTAGTTGGCCCCCTAAACAGATAGTTCTATTTCTTATGTACTTATTAATAACTTTTATTTTCAGGAGCCTGGGGCGGTCACCAGTTTTTCCAATACAAAAAAGTCTACTGGCTGAATGACCTCGCTCTAATCACCACTATCCAGAGTCTTTAATAACTCAACCACATTAATTTTTATCTTTTCATATGAATCACTCTCCGGAAGGCCAGACACTACCAGCCTTGTCTCATGTTTTTTGGACCTCCATGCGCCTGAAATAACTGTCCATTATTCATATCAAACGTTCAAAAACCTTCTCACACACAGCGGTTACCAATCCCATATCAACACCAGAAGTCTGTGCCTCTTCCATCTGCGCGAACCTCTCCTCCAAATGCGCCAACTTCTGCTGCAGAGCTGCATTCTCCGTTTCCAGCCTGGCAATTTGATCATCCTTTTTTTTAATTCTGGTCTGCGACATGTTTTAACTTAACAGCTTTGTAGCGTCCCATAATTTGATTTGATCTTATTGTCTCAGCTCCAATTATCCAAAAAACTGAAGTATTGTTATACGATATCTTGTCTTCATAGACTTGCAGATTTTGAAGGTAGAAATTAATACTTAATTAATTTCAGATATACCGGTGTATAAAAAAGATATGTTCCACAACCACACACAGTAATAAAATACATGCTGGGGTCGCATTCTGATGCGCGGTTAAAATTTACCCCGGTTGACTTTTTTTTACGTGCTTAAGGATGCGAGTGAAAAATCAATTTTACCTAGGTAAAAGTCGGGTTAAATTTTTTCTATTGTTTTAAGAATAAGAATTTATCCAACTCGAGAGGTGGTTAAATGTGGGATTAATTTAATAAAAAATAAAATACGCGCATTGATTAAATTTTTTATTTTGCGCGAGGTGGTTTTGCGGCGCGAGATAAAAATTTTAAAAAAAAAATTCATTGCAATCATTTTCTGTCCCATATGCGGCAGGTTTATTTATTTACAGTATATATTCATTTTTTTAATTTTCATTGAAATGGATTTAACGGGGTAAATATAAGGGTTTCTTCAGAATGCAACCCCTGTTCTGTTAATCGCTGCGTCTTTAACGTCAGTGGGTCTGACGCCACAGCCAAAAAAATTAAAAGATGAAGTAGATTTTTTTGTTTTTCTGAGGTTTCTGAAAACGACTTCACGTAAATTAAAAACAAATATTAACAAAAAATTATTATTAAATTATTTTTAGCGGAAAATAGATATAATTCTACATGATGTTCTTTTTTTGTCCCAATATTTCTTCTTTTTTTTCTTTTTTTACAAACATAATTTAATAACCAAAGAACAGTATGGTTTTTTAAAAAGGCGCTCCACGTGTACACAATTATTAAGTATGTTAAACAAATGGGTTAACCTATAAATAAAAATTTTCGAATTGACACAATATATATTGATTTATGTAAGGCATATGACAGCGTATGCCACTTAAATTATTAAAAAACCTAAATGTTATGGAACAAATTTTAAATTATTAAACTGAATAGAATCTTTTTTGTTTAAGTAAACACAAATTGTATCAGTGAAAAACGAATTCTCTCAACCCGAAAAGTTGTTTCAGGGGTGCCCCAGGGGTCCGTTTTAGGTCGTATTCTGTTTTTGTTATATACAAATGATATCACTATACATGACTTCATGGAACTTGTAGAATTAATTATTTTACTGACGACAGTAAAGTTTATGTGGCGCAAAAGGATAATTCTTCAAGTGACCTAGAAGCCACGCTAAAAATTTTTGAAAATTTGACATCTAAGTGGCAGCTTTCTGTAGCCTTTCATAAGTGTAAAGTGGTTTCTGTTGGAAATAAATCTATTCCGGAAAAACAATACACTGTATCAAACGTTAAACTCGAATCAGCAAATAAAATTAAACATTTGGGAATAAATTTAAGCAATGATTTAAAGTTTAAAAGTTATTGCTACGACATTTGTACTAAAGCTCACGCTAGAGCCAGTTTGATTTTAAAATGTTTTATATCTCAAAATTCTTTTTTTTTGCTACGCGCCTTTAAAAGGCCCATTTTGGACTCAAATGTTTCTATTTTAAATCTACATTAAAAAAATACATTTTTTTGGAAATTTTTTTTTGAAAAATCACAAAAAGAGTCACAAATCACAATTTTTTTTTTAGAGTCATTGGAGCTATGCAGAATAAAACTTGATCTCGTAATGGTTTATATTTTATGGTTTCTATTTTAAATCTACATTTAAAAAATACATTTTTTTGGAAATTTTTTTTGAAAAATCACAAAAAGAGTTAGAAATCACAATTTTTTTTAGAGTCATTGGAGCTATGCAGAATAAAACTTGATCTCGTAATGGTTTATAAAATAAATCATATTATGGTTGACCTTAAGTTTGATGATTTTTTTGTTATGATTACTGTTCCTACTCATTAAGAAAAAATTACTTCAAACTAATTTATTAAATAATTTTAAAATCGATATTTGTTCATATGTTTTCACTGAACACATTATTTCAGTATGGAATACTTTGCCTAATATTATTGTAAATTCAAATTTTTTATCAACATTTAGAAAGTTTTTAAACAAAATCGATCTAACAAGGTTTTGCACTGTCTATTTATATAACATATTTTCATCTTTATTTTATTTTTTTACATTTTTGTTTCTCTACAATTGGTCATCCTTAAATGTCATATTTAATTATTTGCAATCTTTTTTTTTCACATAAGGCTTTTTTCAAATTCAATACTAAAAATTTGATTATTTAATTCAAAACTTTCATAATTAGAGGCAATGATTTCTTAATGTATTATAAATTTCAATGTGTATTATATTTTTTTACAGTATTTTGAAAAAAAATTTTAATTGTGAATTTTACTTGTGATTTACTTGGTTTTATTATCTATTTTTTTGACATTTGGTATTTTATTTATTTTTATGTCAATATTTAAAAGCAAAAATAGGTAGGTAGATAAGTAAGCGAAGGATACCTTTACCTGCCCTTCGTTAGATAGATTTTTTGCGCATTTCCATTTATTTGTAACATTATTATACCTTTACCTGCCCTTCGTTAGATAGGTTTTCTTAAGCATTTCCATTTATTTGTAACCTTATTGTATTGTATTTCTAACGAAAAAAAACTATTTTTTTATCTATATTTTTCTAAAATATAAATTACGGAAAACGAAAAATTTTTCGGAAAATTTTTTAAAATTTTTTAATTTTACGGAAAACGCTATATTTCAATAAATGCTGCATCAATTCATCAATGAACAATTGATGTATGAACAGCGGCTTTGCCAATTCGTTATTTCTACCTGTACACTTTTATTTATAATTGTTATAAAAAAATATTGCATTGGACTTTGGCCATTAACCATTGACCAAATTTTAATCTGTACCCAATCTACCTTACACATCGCTGTAAAACTTAGTTTCTATTCCCATGTGGCGAATCTTTTTTATCCGCTGTCGCTTCCCAAAGTCAATCACAAAACGGGTTAAAAGGATTTGGTTGACCTTGTGACAATTCAAAAGCGGCCGAGTTGCAACTATTTACAAATGATATTGGTGTTGTACTTCTTTTTGGTTTTTAAAATGTTTTTTACTAATGTCTAATGCTATTTCATTTACAATCCTGTGGATGAATGAAATGTAGTACTATAAGAATTTGGGTTTTTCTGGGAAAAAAGAATAAGGCCTGAAGAGTATCCTTATGAAATCTGCACAACAGAAAAACCTTTGCTGCTCATGTAAAACGTTAAATAAAAAAAGAATCTTAAGCGATTTAAACATGTTTTTCACAAAGTTCTTGAAATTAACGAAAGTGCGTACTGTAAACATTCTAGCGTGAAAATTGATAGTATTGTCAAAATTATCGATCCGTAATATCAGGAGGTGTTTGTGTTTAAAAAGATTAACATGGAGAATTTTACACTTATACAGGTCAGCTAGGTTTAATTTGCCTATAAACATATTGGACTGTTTTTTCGCCAATAAAAAACTTAAAAAAATTAAAGCTACTTATATAAAGAACAAAATTATTTCAAAATTGTTTTATTAGGAAGATTTTTTTATTGTGAAAATCTTACAAGTTTTTTTTGTTTTGTAGTTAACTCAATAATATTCTGAAATATTTTAGAATTGGAATACAACTCTGCAAGACACAGCACTTGAAATTGCTTCATATTGCAGTCAAGATACAACTGACCCAGATTTTCCAGGTAAAGTTAGTAGACAAACATATGAGTACGCACAAAAACACACACACACGCGTGAGCGCGAACGCATGCACGCATGTACCCACAAACGCACACGTACACACACACACACACACACACACACACACACACACACACACACACACACGCGCGCACACACGCACACACACAAACACACACACGAAAATACACACACACACACACACACACACAAACACGCACACACATAAGAACACACATTTGTACACACACACACACACACACACACACACACACACACACACATTTGGTTTTTACCATCGTGTTTTGCCAAAGGTTACATTTTGCCTCTTATCAATTGCTGAGCAAAAAACGTCTAAAATTTTCAGGATGGGTGTCTAGAAAATGCAGTAAAGGAATTTTTTTAACGCAGGCATGTACGCACGCACACACCCATACACGCCCACACACACACACACACACACACACACACACACACACACACACACACACACACACACACACACACACACACACACACAAACACACACACACACACACACACTCTCTCTCTCTCTCTCTCTCTCTCTCTCTCTCTCTCTCTCTCTCTCTCTCTCTCTCTCTCTCTCTCTCTCTCTCTCTCTCTCTCTATATATATATATATATATATATATATATATATATATATATATATATATATATATATATATATATATGAAAGGAACGCAACGCAATAACTTTTATATTCTTAAATAAATAATTAAAGATAAATTCTTAATTTAGAAATTTATTAAAATACGTTTTTGTTAATTAACGTTAAAGCGCGTTTTAGTAATTAACGCTTTTATTAATTAATTTTGTTTTATATGCACCTTGCACTGGAACGCTGTTTATACATGAAGTATGTAATATACATAAGCGTCACCATAATTGATAATTACCGTATCTCCTACTTATCTTTCATAGTATGCAGATCAACCGATCGAAAGCGCGCGAAATTGTAATTGGTTGATCTGTATACTACGAAAGATAAGTAGGATATACGGTAATTATCCATTATGGTGACGCGTGACACGCGGTGATTCGATTTTGTATATTGCATACTTCATTATAAACCGAGTTCCAGTGCAAGGTGCCTATTGTGAACGGTTGCTTTTAAATAAAATTCGTTTTTGTTAAAACATCGCGACTTACATGCTACATTTTGGTAAGCGCATAAAACCATTTTTTGCGTTTTTTTGTGAAATGGCGCAAACTTCGGATTCTTCAACGTCTGTTGATGGTTCACAAGGGGCTTCCAATAGAGAACAGAATTCGGGGTGGACCTTCACAGCTCTGACAAGTATGTTCTTACCCCTTTAAAAACTCAAATTGTACCAGACTCCAATTCTTGGTCAAGCAGCTTGGATGCTCTTTGTCAGCACTGTGAATGCCTTTTGACCAAAATTCTAGCGCGATTCAGTTTTTGGATTGCCAAATGTGGACTTCATGTCAAAACTGTATTAATAATATCAACCCAGAGAGTCTTATGCAACTCTTTTACAACCGTATTAGGGACATTTTGGACCAAAAACAAACTATTGAGAAAGACCTCTTGTGCGTGAAATGCAGTGACGAAACTCCACTTCCTATTCAAGCATTCCGCCTGGGTATGGTTACGCTAGAAAGCTTACGCGACGATAAATTTGGTATCAGGCATCTTAGTTTTTTGTTGGGACTCAATCCAGAGGACCATCAAAACACTAATTTTAATTGTTTTGAAAATCAGGTGAATGGCCGAAATACACAAAAATATGTTAAAAAATTGGCCAAATTAAAAGGCAAGGAAATAAAATGTGCTGCGTCTATAAGTGAAAGACGCGCGCGGAGTTCTAGTTCTGCCGAGCTAGCGGCCGCCAAAGAGGTTTTTATAAACATAAATAAAACTAAGAATAAACCTCTTTGGCCAGAGCAAAATGACTCACAAAATAGTATAAAGGTTACCGAAACTCTCTTAAGGTAGAACTTCACAGTTTTTTTTTGACGACAGATCTTTTTTAATTACAACTTACTATACGTAGTTTGACCTGCTGATTCAATTTTTGACATTCATTTTTCTGAAAAAAATGTTATCGTCCACAATCATCAAATAACATCAATAAAATACATGTCAAAAATACAAAACATTAAAAAAGTTTATTACCAAAAATATTCTATTTTTCCATTTTCTATTTAGCGTATCTTAAATAAATTAAATTATATTAAATATTTGAATTAAAAAGCTAAAAAAAAAAAAAAATTCTTTCGGCGTTAAAAATATGGTCAAGCGACTACTCGAACCCATGGATCCGATTATCCGAGCGCGATGTACTAACCACTGCGCTACGGGGTCCTCTGGGATATTCAATTAAAAGGAGCTTTTAAACGAATGGTTCAAAATGTAGTTTCTCGGCGTCAATTAAAAGAAAATTAAATGAAAATTAAAAAAAATTGATAGGTTATTTTTAAACGAAAGTTTGGAAATAGTTAGATATAGGCTTTTACCATTTTTTTATTATAAAGGAATAAAAAAGCACTTCAGGATTTTTTTTACTATATCTTTTTGTAAAAAAAGTCTTTTTTGCAATTTAAAAAAAATCCTGAGATCATTTTGAACCCAAACCACCTCTGAAAGTTGCCCCCTACATTACCCTAATTTATTATAAAATTTCGCCCAAAAATAACCAATCAATTTTTTTTAAAAGGCCTTATTGTGGTTTTCAGAGGTAGAATCCATGGACATCTGTTGCGAACTGGACAAACTTTTCGGTGATGTTTTTATAACCACTGAATAGCACAGATTCTTAACTTTTTATAGCACCCCTCTTTTATGGGCCAAAAATTAATATTTATAATGGTATGCGACTTTTAGTCCAAGTGGTCAAAACTGTGAAGTTCTACCTTAAAAGGTTTAAGCAAGAATTCAAGCAGTTTGAGTTCTCGCTCGGCATCTCCTGTACCTCAGGCAGAAGCGCGCAGTTTAAAAGAACCTAACGTGGGTTTAAAGATTCCAACGCTTTGTTTCTTTTGTTGCGCGAAATTCAAGAGGGTAGAAGTCACATGATGCGTCAGATTGAAGAAAATCAGCGTGAAGATTAGCGAAGATTTGAAACAATGGTTAAATTGGTGTCCGACTCCAAACAAAATAAAGTTCAGTCAAGCCTGGTGCACCAACTTCAAAGCCCAAGAATTTTTCATTGTGAAAAGAAGAAAGACAAACTTTGATTACAAGACTGGATGAAAGAAGTCTTGGACAAGAATACTGCGAAAAAACAGGCTTGGAACCGTTTGGAGTGGCCAAAAATCACTTGAAAGCCACGCCTTACACTCTTTCCAAAGTATGACACCAGAAGGAAAGAATAGCTTTGAAGAAGCAATGCAAGCACTGAAAAAAACAGTTCAGCCTCAAGGATCAATGTTTATGCAAGCCATTCAGCAATATAAAATGCAGATGAAGCCCAATAAAACTGTTCTTGCATTTGTTCAAATGTGGAAAAATGATTTTATCCACTGTTTTCCAGCTAACGACTATCACTGCTGCCATATAGCCTGAGTCGTTTTGTGGAAAGCCCTTCCAGAATACTTAAAAATGCTTCAAGAAGCGAGTTTGACTAAGACAAACTAATTCCAATTGCAGTTTTGGTAGAGAAAATTACTGCTGCATACTTTTCAAACCATACTGAAAGAAAAAATTCTACAAAAAATAAACCAACTAATTGGCGTGGAAGGAATTATTGTTCTTGGAACAAAAACAATGAATCTGGATCATCTGAAGAACACAGTCCTAAAAAACCAACTTTCCAGCCAACCAAGATGCCAAGTTTAGCCGCTGGTCAAGATAGCAGTAAACCTACCGGTGGTACCTAGAAAAAATGGGCATATTGCAGCCGCTGTGGTCGAACAAATCATTGGCAAACAAGATGCGGAAAAGTACCTGAACAAGACCAAAAATATGTCAAAAACAGTGAAACAAACGGAAGTTTAGTGTAATACTCCAACAATTAACAACCCAAAGTCTTGTTTAAATCCTAAACAAATGAATGAGGAATTAGATAGCCTTACTCTTGGAAATTATGGCTACAAAGTCAAATTTGGTGGAAATGTTTTTGATGGTGAAGTGATTTTGACGGTGATTTTTGATGAAGTTTTTGACGGTGAAGTGAAGACTTAGAAGCGGATGTATCATTTACGCCAAACTCATTAGGTTTATCATTTACGCCAACTGTTGGCAAATGGCCATGCCACAGTTGTTGGCAAAGTAAAAGTAGCCGGAGTCCTTGAATCGCAGGAAACCATAAAACTACTTCAGACTACCATTTCTCTAAACGATGGTAATGAACTTACTGAAACTTTTGTGTTTCCAGATGTCAAACAAGCATCCTTGGAAGTCCTGATAACTAGGAATTCGGCACATAAGCTCAAGATCACCCTAATTATTGCCCATATGCCAAACAAAAATCGAAAAAAAGCTGCTGTAAATCAATAAGAAGCAGACAAAAATGCCAAATCAAATCTTGAAAGTAGTCCTGTGTCCACTGAAGATGCTTTAAATAAGCCAGACTGTGTCATTCAAAAGTTGTACCCCAAGATTTACACTGGTCCTGAGTGACAAAGAATACCAGTACCTCTTTTATCTTCATTGGAGGAAAAGATAGAAATGTCATTTTTGAACCCTCAGAAGAAGGAATGAAAAGGGGAATGCACAAATCACTGCTTCAAATAAAAAATGGACATATTAACTGGCAGATGAATCATTAAAAAGTTTCGCAGATTAAACAGATGGGCAAACAAGCAGACTTGCAGGATGGTTTAATTGGAAGTGTGGAGGACATTACTGAAGTTCTCTTCCCAATAGATTGTGAAACTAAAGAAATTTCAGAAAAACTTAGAACTGGAATTTCAGAAAGTCTGTCAGCAGACCAACAGAAGCAGCTGCTAGGACTGCTCAGCGAATTTCAAGATGTATTTGCTGTGTCACGCAAGGAAGCCATTATTGGTGCTGCTGGTATTTTGCACAAAATAGAGAGACAGCGGGTCCCTGAATATAACAGAAACCCCGCCCTAAAAGCTGGGAGGCTTGTCTGGCAGAAAAGAAAGAAATTGCTGACATGTTAAAAAATGGTATTATTCAAAAATCTAGCAATCCATGGGGAAGTCCCACTGTATTGATTTGTAAAAAAGATGAAAACATACGTTTTGTGTAGACTATCGTAAATTAAACAATGTTAGAGTAAAAGATGCCTTCCCTACGCCAAAAATCGACGATATTCTTCATTTAAGATCAAAGATCAAATATTTTTCCACTTTAGACTGTATATCAGGGTAGTGGCAAATACATATGGACAAAGAGTCTGTTTCAAAGACAGCGTTTGTAACTGAGGACAGTCTGTACAAACTTCTTGGAATGCCTTTTAGGCTTTCTAATGCAGGCACTAGATTCCAAAGGTTTTCTTCAGCTGTGATTGAAGGTCTCTTGTTTGCCGCCGCTTACATTGATGATGTCTTAGTGGCTAGCCCATCTTTTGAAAAGCATCTGAAACACTTACAACAAGTATTGTAGAGAATAAGACAGCATAATCATAAGCTAAAACCAGACAAGTGTAGATTTGCTGGAGGAAGGATTAAATATCTTTGTTATGAACTGAGCAACGGACACTTGTATCCTGATGCTGAACGAGTAAAGGCTATTGTGGATTGGTCTCCGCCCAAATCTTTGACAGAATTGCAAACGTTTCTTGGTGCAATCAATTACTGCAGCAGGTTTATGCCAAAATTTGCCCATATTGCTCGTCCACTATACAATCTTTTAAAAAAGAATGTCACATTCCAATAGAGTCAGTGAAAGCAATGCGCATTTGATGAGCTTAAGTCCGTCCTGAGTAAAGCAGTAGCACTGAAACAGATTGGAAATGGTCCTAATGTTCAATTTGTTATTGAAACTGATGCAAGTGGTTATGTCATTGGAGCCGTTTTGAATCAAGTAGATGACAGTGGAAAGCTGGAACCAGTGTTTTTTCAGTCAAAAACTCTGTCAAAACCTGAAAAAAAAACTATTCTACTATGGAAAAAGAAGGTTTAGCTGTTGTTTATGCTATAAAAACCTTCCATAGATTTCTACTTCAGTCAAATGCTTCTCGTTCAGTTACGTATTGCTCAGTGTTCAGTAATAGTCGAGTGTTTCGTGAATACGGTTTTATCGATTGGTTGGAAACACCGTAAGCGCGGCTTTTCTACTTAAACCCTATAGACAGAATTTCGTCGTTACTCTGACACAAACAGTCACAATCAGTACCAAATAAACGCGACTCTGATTCATTTTATTTAGATTACGTGTGTTAAGATATAAAAACGAGTCACAGTTACGAGTATTTTACGACGCTTCTGACTCATTTTGTCAGAGTAACAACGCTATGTATGTAAACCAAAATAATATAATTTTCATAGGTTTTTATTTGAAATAACACAAAAAATAATGATTTGATCAAATAAGTCAAGTTTAAGCCAAATTAAAATTAGCATAAATATTAAAGCTCCAGTTGTGAATACCAACATAAACATTAAGAAGGAACTACATCGACTTTATTCAGGTAACTCAAAAAGATAAAATCTGTATATGACAAGCTGTCCAGCTTATAACAAAGAGAAGCGAAGAAGAAAAAAATCATAGAGCGCAGCAAAACGTAAGACAGCGAAAGACTAACGAAAAAATCCGTCAGAAAAGAGGCGGCCTCTCAAACAAATATAGGCACCACGGGACTCGGTATACGGAAGTATGCAACATCAAAGGTCACCAAAGGAAATACCGATCTCCACTATCTAGAGTATCCAATCAACCGATCAAAATCGCGCGCTCTTCGATCGCCTCATCGCACACGAAAAAGGGGGAGAACGGAATATCATAGAAACACATATCGCATACTCAACAAAACATCAGGCAAGGGCGACATAACAGGTCTCCAAAAACGAAGAGTCAAATCGAGAAAAAAATCGAAAGGAAAAAAAGAGCAGCGGGGGCAAGGCGATATTTCTTGAAATTTTGGGAAATCTTCCAGTTTTAAATAGAGAACAAAATTTACTTAAAGCATCTATACAGGAAACTGCTCTTTTTTCCTTTTATCGATATAATCATTCTTCTTTTTCCCTTGTTTTATTATATTTTTTATTATTGGTACAATAAAAATAACAAGTGGGTGTTTAAACGAATTCTAAAAACAGTTTAACTTAAGAAATTGAACTTGAAACCAGTCGTTTTAAAGGCCTGGTCTAATAATTTTTTTTAGTTTTTTAATAATAGTTTATAGTATACTTATTAGAGGCACAATTAGACTTATCTAATTTATATTAATTAAACTAATCTAATTAAGATAAAAAAGGCACAACATTAAAAAATTTTGAAAGGTACTTAAATTTTTCTGGTAAAACTACTTAAATTTTGCATATGGTAAAAGTACTTAAATTTTTCATATGGTAAAAGTACTTAAATTTCGCATATGGTTTAAACAATAAAAAAGTTATGGTCTTCCAAAATATTTTTTCCAAGTATATTGTACGTTAGATATTTTGTTTGGAAGTCCATGAAACCATTGTTTTAAAATGGCCAACACCAAATAAAATAATATGCGTATTCCCCCTAAAATTTGGCACATCTCATATTGAATCTTTATTTTTAGGTTCCGGGAATTATGTACTATTTTTTTCTAGTTTAAATTTCTTTTATTTGTACCGAAAAAAGTCAACAAAAACCAGTTTCTACAAAAATTCAAAGTTTCTAGAATATTATCTGATTTAATGGGGATTTTTCTATATACTTTAAAAAAGAACTAATTAGTCTAATAGTCTCTTTTGTAATTATAGCAATAATTTATGAGGTTATTAGACAATCGAATAAAAGTGTGGGTTTATATAGCGTTTTATTTTTAACTAATTAATTCGATTTTTGTAAATCCCACCTTTTTAACAAAACATACAAACTTATTCTATTTGAAAAGTAAAAAGTATTCATATTTCTATTACAAATTAATTAAATTAATTAAAAAATGATAAAATAAGGTATTTAATCTGCAATACAAAAAAAAATTTGTTCAAAATTTTAAATTGCTTTGTTGTTTTATATTTGATTCAATATTGCAAGCCATCGAGTGTGACCATGCTTGATTTGCCTTTAGTTTAAAAAAATATTTTAGACTTAATCTCAGCGGTATTGCAGAATAAGTTACAATATGATGCTATAGAAATACTATTTGAGTATATTTCAAATGTAAAAAATTCTCAGTTACCCATACTCAGTTATAGCGATTGGAATTTATTCTGCCATAGCGATTGCAAGTTCACTGTTCATGTACCACTGAGACAAACAAAAAAATATCATATTAATAAATTTTACACAATTAAATCTCAATTAAATAAATGAACAAAAAGAATAAAACACAACAAACGATATGTGGTTTAGCGCTAATCAGTAATGTTTTATCAACATTTTTTGGTTTTTTTTCTGGACATCTTATGTAGCTTTGGAAAAAAATGCGCCAATTTAACTGGAAGAAGAAAAATTAAATTAAAACAAACTGTATAGACTGAACCAAATCGACCAAATTCACGTAAGAAATAATTTGCATAAGCATGGTTGCCGTGCAGCTGATCGGCCGTTTCCTGTGATTTTTATTTCAGCAATAGTACGTTCAGTAGTTTTCGCGCGGTTGTGCAAGAAAAAATTAAGGTGATTCGACAGTTGCGAACGCGCTTTTCAACCAAACCGTATGCAAATTATTCCTTACGTGACT
Source organism: Microlaimidae sp. YZB2_3 (assembly GCA_030248175.1). Taxonomy (NCBI): domain Eukaryota; kingdom Metazoa; phylum Nematoda; class Chromadorea; order Desmodorida; family Microlaimidae; species Microlaimidae sp. YZB2_3. The sequence continues at coordinate 14,190 of JASAMX010028486.1, forward strand.
TTGCTCGATTGAGCATTGTGGCCGACGATTCAGCTTTATCCAGAATATATCGCTTTTATTATGACAGATTGAGTCAAAATCGTTATAAAATATTCGTACCTGTGATTTTTTTTATCTTTCAGTAGTCAAATACTATAAACTTTACAAGGCATAGTAACGTTAATTTTATACTGATTTTTATTTTTTATGTCAGTGACGACGATATTTGCTTTATGTAGTAGGTTTGAAAGTGACGTCATTAAAAAACTTATCAAACCAACTTTCAGAATTAGGGTAACTGACTTAAATTCGGCCAGGCCTTAGTTTCGGTCACTGGCTATAATTTTTGCCATGCGAAAAGTTATAGAACAAACTGCTTATGGTTGCTTTTCATAATTTCGTGTGTGACAAAAATAACAGCCGGCGGCCTAAATTAAGGCTGGCCGAATTTAAGTCAGTTACTTCAGATTTGTTTTTAATAAAAAGCCCGTAATCTGCGTGAAATGCATGGAATTTATTTTAAAATCAGACTTGATTTAGTCGGTGTTATTATGTAATTTAATTTATCTCGAGATTTACTGTTGCTTATATAGCTAAAAACGAGACAATCGACCGAAGTCACGTAAGAAATAATTTGCATAAGCATGGTTGACACGCAGCTGATTGGTAGTTCCGTATGATGTGTATTTCAAAAATAAATTCAGTAGGTGCTTTGACAGTTGCGAACGCACTTTTTAACCAAATCGTATGCAAATTATTCTTTACCTGACTTCCGTCGATTATTACACGTTAAGGCCATTTGGATTTTATTTACTCAGTGGGGCGGATCTCGTGTTTACGTAATAGTTGATTTGATAAGTTCTAAAATGACTATAAAATTGAAAAAAAAGGTAAAAATTTCGTTCACGGTGGGACATACCCATGCGGCCCCGTAATACCACCTTAGTCAAATAAAAAATTCCTGAAAAGCGACAAAAAATAACAAGCGAAAACGTCGGTTATTTTTATAAAATTTCGTCCAGGGCTTTGTTGCTGCGTCGCCTGCACTCCGCGTTCGCCCTCTGCACCGGCGTTGACAAATAAAATCCGCAGATCTCCCCTTCGCACAGGGCGCTGATCCGTCGCTTTTTTCCGCTGTAATGCTGGAGTAAATCCCGGATGCTTTGGAAATACGTCCGATTTTCCTCCTCCAGGGATCTCAAGTAGAATTCACCCCTCAGGGGGCAGCGGTAGACCCTGAGGTTCATGATGCGGTTCCGCTGGCGGACGCTGACGGTGCAGCATGCCTCCGGGTCCCCGTCCGACGGCCGCAGCAGGAAATAACCCGGAGAGTAGTTGACCAGGATCTGGGCGGCTTTGGTTTGACTGCACAGGGGAAAGTAGCAGTCCAGCTGGTCTTCTAAGGGAGCGGAGCTCATCCTTATTGAAAGTTCGCACGCTACTTCTAACAAATTACTCCGACTATAGTTTTTGTCCTAGATAAGCTCTAGCGAGAAGTCGCACGCTATTTCTAATAAATTACTCCGACTATATTTTTTGGCCTAGAAAAGCGCCAGGCGGCGTGGATATAAGTCGAAGTGAATTAAATTCTTTTTATGGGATTAGATCGGTGAATTAAAAGAAACCGATTCCCAAAGTTTTACTAGGAAAAGTAGACAGAAGGGCGGTAGAAAGAAAAGAAAGTAGACACAGGGCGGTAGAAAGAGACGGTTTAAAGTGACCATGCTTTTTCGCTGTTATTTATAGTCTATTCGTTTGACAACATAAAAATTTTCGCCAAAAATTTGCAGTCATTTCAGTGTATTTCACGCGGCGTATTTGCACAGTCAATTAAATCAATAAAATATTACAGCGCGCACCTGCTGGCTTATAAATTTTAAAACAGCTTTCAGCTTTCCGTTGAGTTTTCAATGTAGTTGAACTTAACTTTAAACAATAAAAAAAGTATTAAAAAACACCAACAAACAGTCCATTTCTATTTTACACTGAAATACGTCCGCTGAATATTCCGGTTCGATTTCATAACGGGAAAAAGTGCGGCGAATTGATTTTCAGCGAACTCCAGTCGCGGTGGGGTTTGAAAAAACACGTCGCCCACAAAAAGATTCACAGTCGGTATTAAAATCAACGCGACTCTGACTTATTACGTTTAAAGTATTTTTGTGTTAAAAGATAAAAAAAAAAGTCACAGTTATAAGTATTTTATGACGGTTCTGACTCATTGTGTTCCAGCAACGACAAAATTCCCGAAACGAGGCGTCAACGAAGAGATTATAATTACACCGCGTCTTTGATTTCGTTTGGTTCACGTGCTTTTGTGGCATTTGGTCATTATTAAAAGAGATTTTGATTCAAAATAAATCAATTTAGTAATAAAGAACAAAATTAAACTAAATATGTCAGGAATAAAAGAAGCCACGTGGCAAAAAAAGGCATGGTTCCAGGTTTTTTTTCCAAAAAAATCGATGTTTCACCAGTAACACTTCGTCCTTAGTGCACCAATAAAAAAATTCTGGCTGTTTTCAAAGGATTTTTCACTTCCAAAATGTTTTCATAAATTGGTTTTTAGGCAAAATTAAGAAAATTATTTAAAAAAACACAAGTTTTGTCCTTTGAAAACTTTAGACAAAGTGTGAATAGGGTTAAAACTGCTGCTCTTTAAAATGATTCAGTCTTGTTTAAGAACATTTAATTAAGATAAAGGAACAAAAACAATGATCAAAATCGTCCCAAAACAAAAATTATTTAAAAGATGATTTATACTTATGACAAAACGTCCTTTGGACAAAGTCCAAAGAACAGTCCTTTGCACTTTGTCCAAAGGACAAATAGAGCGTAAAAACGTTCTTTGGACTTTGTCCTCCAAAGGACAAAATCCAAAGGACAACGTGTTCATACCTTTTTCCTTTGAAATTTTCCCTTTGGATTTTGTCCTTTGGACTTTGTCCAAAGGATGAATTCTAAGTGGCATCCATACTTTGTCCAAAGAACGTTTTGGCTTTTCTAAAATTGTCCTTTTGGACTTTGTCCAAAGGACGTTTTGTCATAAGTATGAACCAGCCTTAACACAATATTGATCGTTGGTTGAACGATTTTAATTCGAGCGTTAATTAGAAAGAACAAAAAAAACCCTTTTGACGGGCTAAGGTGAAATAAGAGTAATAACGACACTAACTTCTTAATAAATTTTACTATTATTGTATTATTATTAAAAAATATATAGCGGTTATTATTATTATGAAATTTCAAAGTCAATCCTAATGTAATTTACGAGAAAATAATGTATTGTAACTTGATCTAATTTACCGAAACTGGCCATAGTGATAAAAGGCGACAATAATTAGGCTGCAAGTAAGTTCTTAATTGCAAATGGTTTTAATTATGCTGATGATACATTTATTTTTGTATTATGCGTCACAATCGAAATTGTTATTTTTATTGGAATGTTTTGTAATCACAAGACTAATTCCCTCCCACTGAGTAAACACCCCACTCGAATTACTGTAACTTTGCATTAAACATTTTTTTTATTTATTTAGTGATAACCAAACAAATGATTGGTTCAGAAATTCAAAATTTTAAAAAACACCCAGAAAAGGATGTTAAAAAGCATTTAAAGGTGTGTTGGTTTAGTGCGTGTTATGTATTCACAACTCTTGTGTGTGTTGTACAAATATATCAAAAATTCAAAAAAAGTGGTTAAATACAAATAATAAAATATGATGAACTAAAGACAATGTCCTTCAGGCTGAAATTAAGGGCGGACCTTTCTCCGCCAAGAAGAAATAAACAATAACGCGCAAACCAAGTAAATTAAAAAAATTAAGTCTCAGTAGTAATTTAAACAATAATTATTTAATTGCATCACGTGTTCCCCTGCGCGTGATATTTTCTCGGACTTTGGTTACTCGACCACCCTTACAATTTCACCCTGATAGAATTCATCTTTAAAACAATAGTAATTAATGTTCTTGAAACCAAAAATAAAATTTGAATTATTATGAGTTGTTTATTAAAATCGCAGAATAAAATGGAGTTTTTCATATTATTTGATCATTTTAGTCGTATTTTAATTATGCATGGCTGTAGTTCTTTTTTATTTCATTACTCTGCCTCAATACATCGTTTTAGTTTTTAATAGAAATATTAAGTAATAATAATTCAATGTAATAAGAGTTTCAATAAAGCAATAACAAATAATATTTGTTCTGTGTAATACCACTTTCAATAAAATTAATTCGCGAAAAATAGAATTGACAAAATGGCGTGATCTGCCAAAAAAAATTCAATAAACGAATTCCAAATTTTTTGGAAACACAAATGAGTCGTTACTACGGCAAAATAAACCACAGTTCGTATAAAATATGCGTGGCTGTGAGTTATTTTTCATTTAAAACAGGACTCTAATAACTACAGAATGAGTCTCAGTCACGTGTGTTTTGTGATGACTGTGGGTCATTTTGTCGGAGTAACAACGATATGCGACTATGATTTATTCCGTATCCGATAGTGTGCTATTAGAAATCTTAAATGGGTCACAATTACGTATATTTCATACGAATTGTGGCACATTTTGCTGTAGTGATGAGGAACAATATTATTCAATTCACTGAATAATATTTCCTCTTGACCGGTTAGTATGCGTTTCGTTTGATTGTTTCTTGGATTTCTCACATTAAAGACAGTTTAATCCACTTTACATTGCATACTTTTACTATAAATATTAGATTAGGGTACTGTAACATGACTTAAATTCGGCCAGCCTTGATTTCGGCCACCGGCTGTTATCTTTGTCATGCGCAAAATTAAAAAAATGAACTGGATATTTCTAGATAGACGAATAATTTCCCTTGACCGGTTAATGTGCGTTTCATTTGAATGTGTTTCCTGGATTTCATACATTAAAAACAGTTTATTTTACACCAGATTAAATTCATCGCGTACTTTTACTATAAATATTTAAATTAGGGTAGCTGACTTAAATTCGGTCAGCCTTAATTTCGGCCACCGGCTGCTATTTTTGCTATGCGCAAAGTTATGAAAAGAAATGCATATGAATAGATAGATGACATGACTATCTGTCTAATCACACGCAGTTCAGTCCATAATTTGACGCAAAGCAAAACCGACAGCCAGTGGTCGAAATTAAGACTGACCGAATTTAAGTCAGTTACACTATAGGTTTATGTCAACAATTTTAAGTTAAACTTATAACTATTTTAATCTTTATATAAAATAATAGCACTTATTTTAATTTATGGTATACAATTGCTTTATCTTAATTTCATAAAGGTAAACAGTTTTACTCTATAATTTTTAAAATTGTTAGGTCATAGCTAGTTTCTTCTTAATAATATCCCCACCCCTTTCTTCCTAATATGCATCAAATTGACGTTGATTATTCAAAGAAACAAATATGATTGAAATTAGTACGTGTTATTATTAATTTTATTTATTCATTTGTTAATAATTTCAAAATTATAGCAATTTTTTTATGGTTGAATTATATCTGGCTGACGCTGAAAATTAGAATACAGACATGAGGGGACCAATTAAAATTGTGCGGTTATGACGTTTTTTTTAAATAACAAATAAGAACGCAGAATTTTTTTTTAATTCCACCTTTTTACACAATATACTAGAATTAACCATCTTTAGCCCTTTAAAAATTGCATTTGTGTTTTAAATTAAGTAAATTGATAAATAATTATTAAAATACGCGTTTTGATCTTTATTATTAAACCGATTTCGTTAAAAATTTTGAATGGCTTTGTTGTTAAATAGTCGATTCAATAATGCAATTTTCGCAGTCAGCTAGATTTTATTTGCCTATAGTCATAATTTAACAAGCAATGAAAACACAACCATTTTCGGCATATGTATATAGGTACCTTGCACTGAAACTGAGTTTATACATGAAGTATGCAATATACATAGTTGTCACCATAATGGATAATTACCGTACTCCTACTTATCTTTTCGTAGTATGCAGATAATACGATCGAAATTTCGCGCGCTTTTGAGGGTTGATCTGCATACTACGAAAAGATAAGTAGGAGATACGGTAATTTCGCGCGCTTTCTATCGGTTGTTCTGCATACTACGAAAAGATAAGTAGGAGTACGGTAATTATCCATTATGGTGACACTTATGTATATTGCATACTTCATGTATAAACTCCGTTTCAGTGCAAGGTGCCTATAGGTTTATTAATCACTTTTTGTAATTTATAAATTTGTTTCAGTGTAAACTTGTTTGGTGGTTTTTGTATCAACAGGAAGAGAGCATTACAATTCAAACGTATTCTAAATATAACACTTGACAAATGTTTGCTTTAAGGCTGGTTCATACTTATGACAAAACGTTCTTTGGACAAAGTCCAAAGGAAAAAAGTTCTTTGGACTTTGTTTAAAGGACAAATACAGCGTCAAAACGTCCTTTGGACTTTGTCTTTTGGATTTTGTCCAATGGACGTTTTGTCATAAGTATGAACCAGCCTTTAAACTGCTTCATTCTGCTGACTTGTTTTTAAATTTAGTTTTAGTTTTACTTGAGTGACAATATTAGAAATAACCAATAAATGAAATTTCAATTTTATATAGTTCACGGTATTGAAAATGGTTGTTTAAAATTAAAATTTTCAAAAAATGGTGTTTTCAATTGTTATTCAAAAAATTAGGAAAAATAACATTCGGCTAAAAAATCAATAGAGTAAACCAAATTAATGATTTAAATTAACCACAATACAATTCAAAATTTTAATTATATTACATATGCAACGATTTCCGCAACAAAAATCTCGAATAAAAAAATCCTTTGTAAAACATGCATATCATTTTTTTACTATAAATTCCAAGTACATTAAATTGTTGTTTGTTTTTAGAAAGACTCAGTGGCCAAAGTTTTGCACAATATTTTTTTTAAATTACTAAATCAGTTTGTTTGAATAGCGTTCGTACAAGTTAAATCTGGCATATTTTAAGTTAATATTTTCGTACTAACTATGTATCAGATCGATTGGTAGATATTTCTTACATAAAAATATTATACTGCGGAATTCCCTCTTTAAATGAGTAAGTAAAAGCTTATTTATCCGTGTAATTCGTGTTGTCTATGTTTTTAAAATTATTTTTTAAATCTTTTTAGCAAGTGTTTGTCTGGTACAATTTTAAGCCACGGTAAAAATAGTCCGAAGTTCCGAAGAAACAAAACAGTGAGCATCATTTTTTTCAAAAACAATGTACACGTTTCTAGCGCACGTTAGTTCTGAATAAAATTGAATTTAATATTATTGTATATTTTGTTTATTCTGATAGATTCTTTAATGACTTTTTGCTGTTTTTTCAAAGTAAAATGTTGTTTAAATCAAAACACATAAAAAATCACAATAGTAAAAAGTTTTTGAGAGAATTAATAACAAACTAAATTATAGCCGAGTCAAACTCGGCTGTAAGCAAACCTAAAACCTAAGATCCAGCTAAAAACCTATTAAAATCGAACTATTTTTTGTACTATATCTAAAAACTTTTCGGATGTAAACCATTGCTTATTTTATTTATTTATCATTTTGCTAAATTACGTTTGTTTCAGTCTTCGATGTATTGAATATAAAAAAATAAAATAAAAGCACCACAACTCTTAAATTTAGTATATTGTTTATATAAGGGTGCGTTCATACTTATGACAAAACGTCCTTTGGACAAAGTCCAAAAGACGTTTTTACATACGTTTATACGCTGTATTTGTCCTTTGGACTTTGTCCAAAGGACGTTTTGTCATAGGTATGAACGCACCCTAAGAAATAAACTTCACAATACTGTAAATTTGTGATGTTCCGAGCTTCGGAGCTCCGGAGTGGAACTCCGCTTTTAGGAGTTCCGGAGCAACCCCCGGAGCTCCAAAACTGCGCCCTATTTTCCAACTAATTTCATAAATGATTAATTAATTAATGATTTTCATTAATGAGTGATGACACAGGTTATTTTGTCAAAATTTTTTTGTAAATTAAATTTTTTTTTAAAACTTATTGAAAACAATAAAAATAGTACTGCAAATACAGATAAAATAGTTTAAAATGTATATCAAGCTTAAAAAAGCTTGAAATTGCTCATTTAAGGGGCGGGGCTCCGGAGATCCCTCCACTTTAAATGCCTGGAGCTCCGGAGCCTGTTATTGGAGAGTAGGTAGGAACCTCGTTATTCTAAAAAAAACATGGAATTTAAAAAAATTTTTATGATTTTCATAATATGACATTGCATTGTAAAGGAACTGTTATATTTGAGATTTCAATGAACTACTTAAAAATGTTGTCATTAGTACCAAAATTTTCAATGAAACTTTTAACGCTGTTTCATAGAAAAATGTGTTTTAATTTAAATGTTTGAACACTTAAAACAAAATTTGTCGAAGAATATTCATTTGTTTATTTATCTTGTTTAAACATTCAGTAAAAAGTATACAGTAAAAAAATTAAGAATTTGTAGGACTACATAGGAAGTGAAACAAGTGAGTCAGGGTTTTAAGGGTATTGGAATTTTTGCGGTCCTTGGTACCAAAAGTTGTAAAAAATGGTAAAAATCGAGCCATGCTTTTTTAAAATTGTTTTACGACTCTTGAAGCGAAACAAATTGTGGTTCACATTATATCTTATACATATACAAATGTATTTATACTAAATTTAAAGTTTTATTGCAGTGTAAAAACTATAATTTTATTGTTTACTGAATAAGTTTTTAGGTGCGGATATCTAGCGAAAAAACAAAATTTATATCAAAACAAATTTTTGAACAAAAAACTGGTATAATAATCGTCAAAAACCGACATAAACTAACTTTTTCCGGTGCATATAATATTTGTACAGATATTTTTAACTGGTATGAAAATTTTTCTTGAGGACCAACAGTTAGAGAAAGCAAGAATGCATATTCTTGGAGAAAGTAACACCAAAGGTGGATAATATGATGATTCAGGACAAAGGTGCGACATTCGTGTAGTTTAACAAACGCGGCCATGCGAAAGACAACCAGCGGACGGACGGGTGTCATTGTAACGGACGCGTGTCATCGTGACGGACGGGTGTCATCGTGACGGATGGGTGTCATCGTGACGGACGGGTGTCATCGTGACGGACGGGTGTCATCGTGACGGACGGGTGTCATCGTGACGGACGGTTGTCATCGTGACGGACGATTGTCACGATAAATGCTTTAAAATACATGTTTTTACACATATTTTGTCTTGCTGGCTGACTTTCAAAAACTTACAAATTAATACCGTACCTTTTTTTGAAAACTCGAATAAGCGACAAAAAACAGATTCGGCGTAAAAACCAGAATAAATAACACAAATATATTATTATGCTAAAGGTAAACCCAACGTGGCTGCAACAGTTGTTCTTTGGATTAAAAAATGCCTCACATTAAGTAACCACTCAAATAACGAGAATCTTACGTCACCTTATCAGCCATAGATTCAACTTATTATGGCATTAAATCGAATCAATTGGCTGATAAAGTGACGTCAGATTCTCGTGATTTTAGTGGTTACTTTACGTGGGCATTTGTTTAATTCAACGAACAACTGTTGCAGCCACGTTGGGTTTACCTTTAGTATAAAATCACATTCATACAAATTTAAATAATTTAAATAAAAGCAAATTTAACCTCTTTTAATATAAAAAAACCGTGAAAACAAATTCAGAAGTTACATTTGTATTAATTTGTCATAAAATAAATTTAAAAATATAAAAAATATGCTTACAATTACTTAAAAGGACTGTTTGGTTAAGAAATAACCAGGAACTTTCCGTTTAGTTTAAAAATGATACGTGAAAGAAGCAAAAGGATATGACATGCAAATGTGCACAATTGTAATTTCTTTAAAATAAGTATTCGTTATTTTCATTCGTTTTTTTTTTCATGTAAAAAGATAAAGAAATGAAATTAAACATTAATGTTTATGTTAGAAGTATGCCTAGGCGAGAAAAACACTACTACTGAGGGGTTCGAACTTAGAACCCTCAAATGCGTAACCAAAGACCATCCACTGCGCTACCGTAATTATAGATGAGTTTGCCTAAAAGCGTAATATAAACGGCTGTTTGCAACCACCGATGTTTTCAGGCAATATTTTTACTTTTCTTTGGTGTTTTGGGGATTTTTCAAAAATAATGTAAACTGAACTTTATTTTGCATTAAAATGCCGACAAATCTGCGGTAGTTTTTATAAAAATGTATTAGTTTGTGTTCCATTTTATTGTATTTTTTATTTAAAAAAATACTAAATATTCATTTGTTGTGTTCTTTACAATCCTTTAATTAGTAAAGTATAAAATATATTTAAGGTTTTTAACGATTTATTCCATACTCCTTTGTCATTTTGTTTTGATTTTGGGGATATTTTTTATTTGCCACTTTATTATTATTTTTTTGAAGAAAAGGAAGAAGGCTCATTAAATACATCCAGTAAAGATTTATCTCCCTTCGCTCGGTACTCAAAATAACACCTGAATAAGTGTAGAAAAAACATATTAAAACCTTAAAAGATGTTTCAAAAAAGCAAATGATTATGTCAAACTACTTTCTTTAAAACTAAGTGACTTATGCTCTCACTGTAAAGCATATTCTTTTTATTTATGTATTACATCTATATTATATTCTTGAGAATGCTGAGCTAAATGTTTGGAAGCCAGCCAAGAAGATTAAATAAATATCTTTAGAAACATGGTTTTCAAACTATTTATCGTGACACCCGTCCGTCACGATGACACCCGTCCGTCACGATGACACCCGTCCGTCACGATGACACCCGTCCGTCCGCTGGTTGTCTTTCGCATGGCCGCGTTTGTTAAACACGAGTGTCACACCTTTGTCCCGGATTATCGTATTATCCACCTTTCGTCACACCGATTTTGAACGTAAATAAATATTCAACGTTAAGTTTATAAAGCCGCGGAAAACTTTGATATTGATTACATATTTTGTGTTATTTTGTGTTATTATTAATTACATATTGTGTTGTTATTAATAAATATTACAAGCCTATGAAAAATGCATAAAAAAAAACCAATTGAAATTATATAGTTTTTATTAACACGTTCATTTATTTTATAGTTTTAATTAAATGTGTTTATTTTGTAAATCAAATCAAAAATTTTTTTTTGGGTTTTTTGTAAAATATTGGTAAATACTGATTAAAAACTCCAAATATATATACTTTTTTAAAAATATCAATGCTTAATTTATATTTAACCTGTCTGCCCTTTTACAATTAAAAACAAACCGGGAAAAATTAAGATTGATAAAAAGAATATCATGAAAGCAATGTCCATTCTTGCGGCAATTAGAATCCAGGGGCGGTTGTGAAGCTCTATCCTTTTCACTCTTCTTTTATTCTCCGCCTCTCGATTGGTCCGCAGGTCCTTTCTTATTTCTCCGAGAATCACAATCACCTTTTACATCTTTCGAGAATAAATCCGTTTTTTCCTGTTTATCTGCGAAATTGAGACCCAAAACTTGTTTTATATCGAACGAATCATTTAAGGATTCAGCCCTATGCGGTCATATAACATTCTGATATTTTTTTTAATTTTAGACGTTTGTACAAATAAAAGTTTTCAAAATATCTTTATAGGGAAAGCGAACGAGGGCACATAATTTATCATAATTATCATTTATCATAATTTATAATCATTAATTTATAATAGCCATGCCTTCAATTAATTTGTTATTTTAAACAACAGTAAATGTGAAATTTTAATTCGTCATTATGCCCCCATCCTCCATTTTTATTTACTGCTACAACTGCACCAGTCACGTTGGGTGTGCCTTTAATTATTTGACTGCCCAGGGAATATAATTTCAATTTATGAAACAATAAGAATTAATGGTAAAAAATTAGTTATTTAGTATTCAAATATGTGACTTCACTTAGAATTTGTTGGTATTTCGACATCCTCTTAATCAGCCTCAAAAGATTTAAATATCATGCTGGTAAATCAAAAAATTACTGATTTTAGCAAAATTGTATATGGCTCAAGGTGATACAATAAGCGTGCCAAAAACTTTTTTAAAATGCATATTTTTTATCCGAACTTTTATATTGACTAAAAAAAGAACTTTTAATTTAGGTTTAGTTAATTTTAATAAAGAATGACGACAGAATCCGATTGAATAGAAAAGACGATTTTGCATGCAAAAAGAGGCATGACTAAAACGGACAGAAAAAACTACCAAAAGTTTTTTACAAGAAACAATTTTTGAACAAAAAACATTAAAAATGGTAACTTATAATACAAAAATTCAATGGAAGATAGAATAAACTGAATAATAAATTATGAATCCTTTAATAAAACGTACATCTTCTCCCAAATTAACTACTTTATTTTACCATTAAAAAGTAAAAAAAAATAACGGTAAAATGACGGAGTTAATTGGAGAGTATAGATATCCAGTTTTATTAACGATTTCATGAAGTATTATTTATTTCATTCTATGGTGCATTAAATTTTTGTCTTATATTTTAGTTTTTTGTTAAAAAATGTTCTTGTAAAAACTTTTCGTGGTTTTTTTGGTGTTCGTTCTTATCCCACCCCGTTTTTATAAATATAATTAAATAAAAATCTATTCGAAACCTTTTCTGTACATTCGAATTTCAGTCGTAATTCTTCATAATAAAACCAATATGATAAAAATTCGTTCTCGAAAGATGATCGCAAACCTGTTCAAAAATAACGTCATAATAAACGTCAGATTTTTTATTGACGGATTCCATGGATTCCAACTTGACAATGCTCTCTCGTCGCTTTCTGTTGGGGCTTGTAACTGCAGCAAAAGCAGGCGTGGTCATGTCCTCCTATAAATTAATTTCTAAACGCCTTAAGGCTGGTTCATACTTATGACAAAACGTCCTTTGAACAAAGTCCAAATTACAAATACAGCGTAAAAACGTCATTTGGACTTTTTCCAAAGGACAAAGTCATTTGTCCAAAGGACAAAGTCCTTTGTCCAAAGGACAAAGTCATTTGTCCAAAGGACAAAGTCCTTTGTCCAAAGTCCAAAGAACAAAATCCAAAGGACAACGTGTTCATACTTTCTTGTCCTTTGGACTTTTCCCTTTGGATTTTGTCCTTTGGACTTTGTCCAAGGGACAAATTTCAAGTAGCATTCATACATACTTCGTCCAAAGGAAAACGTCCAAAGGACGTTTTGACTTGTCCAAAGGACGTTTTGGCTTGTCTAAAATTGTCCTTTAGACTTTATTTAAAGGACGTTTTGTCATAAGTATGAACCAGCTTTCATTGAACCGACGTTATAAAAACAAAAAAACCAAATCATGAAACATAAAAATCGCATAGTAATTCTTGATAATGTATATCGTAACTCTAGTATGTTCTAAGAATTATCCAGCATGGTTAAAACTGGGATTAATATTTTCTTTTGATTTGTTTTATTTATTTGTGGTCGTATCATGTTAACTTAAGCCCCAAATTTTATTTTTCAGCGCGTAAAAAAAGCAAATAAATTTTACGTGCTCATTATAAGTTCATAATGTCTAAATGCAACACAGACAAAAGTATACAAACGGCAAATGAGCAGTCAAATTGTTGCATTAAATAAATGCCTCCCATAAAATATAAAACAAAGATACAGTTCTAATAAAATAAGTAAAAAAGAAAATTTCGCTCAGTAAATTAACTGAATATTTATTCATTCGTTCAAAGTCGCCAAAGTTAAAAAATATCATATAGGATATAAAAGCAATTTTGAATTGTAAAAAGTGTTTTTTCCTTGCTTTTTGATCAACGGGTTAAAAAATCTCATATAAAATCTTTAAAAAGGCGTTTAAATTGCCAAAAACTGAATTTTTGGATTCTGTTCTTTGAGTGGGTAAAAATTTGGGTGATGAATAAACAGAATTTAAATGGGGTTTTTTTAGTTTCATTTTAAAACATTAATTGTAAGTTTTATTAAAGAAGATTCTAAGTTTCAATAACATTATGTTAGCGTTTGCTGTGTTCTCAGAGTATTATCAGTCTTTCCAATATTTTTTTAAGTTTCCAGCGTTCTCAGTACTATGTACGTCTGAAACTTTCCAAGTAAATACCACTTCAAAGCCACCAAATTCCCATTTTAATGGTTTTTTAATGCTTTAAGAGACTGGTATGTATAAGTGAATATATTTCTAAAAACCCATAATAAAATTTAAAATGATAACATAATTATGTTAATTCGGCATTATTGTTGAAGAGTATATAAATAGTTATGACCCGGCTTTGGAAAAAACAAGTTAAATGGATATGTAAAATTTTATAATTCAATCAAAAAACTTATTAAAAATCAAACAAAAAATAAATTGAATAATAATTAAACTGAACTAAATTATTAAACTTATTAAACTTACTTTAAATTTTTCAGCGTATCCTGTCCTAAGGGATCTGGTAATATTATTAAAAGTTTATTAAAAATTCCTAATAAGTTTTTTGATTGGATTATAAAATTTTACATATCCATTTAACTTGTTTTTTCACAAGCCGTAATTTTTTTATATACCCTTCAACAATAATGCCAATTTAACATAATTATGCCATCATTTTAAATTTTATTTTGGGTTTTTAAAAATATATTCACTTATACGGAAATCCAGTACTTCTTAAAGCGTAAAAAAACCATTAAAATCGAAAATTTTGATGGCTTTGAACGTGTTTACTTGGAAACTCAGACGTACATAGTACTGAGAACGCTGGAAACTTAAAAATATTGGAAAGACTGATAATACTCTGAGAACACAGCAAACGCTAACATAATGTTATTGAAACTTAGAATCTTCTTTAATAAAACTTACAATTAATGTTTTAAAATGAAACTATAAAAACCCCATACCCCATTTAAATTCTGTTTATTCATCGCCCAAATTTTTACCCACTCAAAAAACCAAATCCAAAAATTCATTTTTTGGCAATTTAAACACCTTTTTAAAAATTTTATGAGACTTTTTGACCCTCTGATTAAAAAGCAAGAAAAAAAAACGCTTTTTACAATTCAAAATTACTTTTATATTCTATATGAAGCTTTTTAAACTTTGGCGACTTTGAACGTAGTATGAATAAATACATGTATTCAGTTAATTTCACTGAGCGAAATTTTTTTTTACTTATTTCATTAGAACTGTATTTTTGTTTTATATTTTATGGGAAGCATTTATTTAATGCAACAATTTGACTGCTCATTTGCCGTTTGCATACTTTTGTCTGTGTTGCATTTAGACGTTATAAACTTATAACGAGCACGTTAAGTTTATTTGCTTTTTTTATGCGCTGAAAAAATATAAATTAGGGGTTAAATTATTATGCTACGACCACAAATAAATAAAACAAATGAAAAGAAAATATTAATCTAAGTTTTAACCATGCTGGATAATTCTTAGAAAATACTAGAGTTACGATAAACATTATCAAGAATTACTAACTCGGCCATTTTTGATGTTTCATGATTTGGTTTTTTTGTTTTTATAACGTCGGTTCAATGAAAGCTGGTTCATACTTATGACAAAACGTTCTTTAAACAAAGTCCAAAGGAAAATTTTACAAAAGCCAAAACGTGCTTTGGACAAGACAAAACGTCCTTTGGACTTTTTTCTTTGGACGAACTATGAACGCTACTTGAAATTTGTCCTTTGGACAAAATCCAAAGGGAAAAGTCCAAAGGACAAGAAAGTATGAACACGTTATTCTTTGGATTTTATCCTTTGGACTTTGTCCTTTGGACAAATGTCCAAAGGACTTTGTTCCATTGGCCAAAGGACGTTTTCCTTTGGACAAATGAATTTGTCCTTTGGACAAAGTCCCAAATGACGTTTTTACGCTGATATCAATTTGGCTTTGTCTTCAAAGGACGTTTTGTCATAGACGATGAACCCCAGCCTTAAGGCGTTTTGAAATTAATTTATAGGAGGACATGACCACGCCTGCTTTTGCTGCGGTTACAAGCCCCAACAGAAAGCGACGAGATAGCATTGTCAAAGTCCGTAATCCATGGAATCTGTCAGAAAAAATCTGACGTTTATTATGACGTTATTTTTGAACAAGTTTGCGACCATCTTTCGAGAACAAATTTTCATCATATTGGTTTTATTATGAAGAAATACGACTGAAATTTGAATGTACAGAAAAGGTCGCGAATAGATTTTTATTTAATTATATTTATATAAAAACAGGGTGTGATAAGAACGGATACCAAAAAAGTTACATAAAGTTTTTATAAAAACATTTTTTAACAAAAAAACTAAAATATAAGACAAAAATTTAATGCACCATAGAATGAAGCAAAATAATACTTCATGCAATCGTTAATAAAACTGGATATCTATACTCTCCAATTAACTCCTTAATTTTACCGTTATTTTTTTTCTAAATTTTAACGGAAAAATAAAGTAGTTAATTTTGGGAGAAGATGTACGTTTTATTAAAAGGATTCATAATTTATTATTCTAGCTTTATTCCTAACTTCCCATTGAATTTTTTTATTATAAGTAACAATTTAAATTGTTTCTTGTAAAAAACTTTTCGTAACTTTTTCTGCTCCGCCTTTTAGTCATGCCTCTTTTTGCATGCAAAATCGTCTTTTTTACTCAGCTGAGTTTTTGTCGTCATTCTTCATTAAAATTAACTAAACCTAAATTTTTTTACAAAAAGTTCTTTTTTTTTAGTCAATATAAAAGTTCGGATAAAAAATATGCATTTTAAAAAAGTTTTTGGCACGCTTATTGTATCACCTTGAGCCATATACAATTTTGCTAAAACTCAGTAATTTTTTTATTAGCCAGCATGATATTTACTTCTTTTAATGCTGATTAAGAGGATGTCGAAATACCAACAAATTCTAAGTGGAGTCACATAATATTTAAATACTAAATAACTAATTTTTTACCATTAATTCTTATTGTTTCATAAATTGAAATTATATTCCCTGGGCAGTCAAATAATTAAAGGCACACCCAACGTGACTGGTGCAGTTGTAGCAGTAAATAAAAAATGGAGGAGGGGCATAATGACGAATTAAAATGTAATTTTTACTGTTGTTTAAAATAACAAATTAATTAAAGGCATGGCTATTATAAATTAATGATTGTAAATTATGATAAATGATAATTATAATAAATTATGTGCACTCGTTCGCTTTTCCTGTTAATATATTTTGAAAACTTTTATTTGTACAAACATCTAAATCGAAAAAAAATATATCAAAATGTTATATGACCGCATAGCGCTGAATTCTTAAATGATTCGTTCGATATAAAATCGAATAAAAAAGTTTTGGGTCTCAATTTCGCTGATAAAAAAGAAAAAACGGATTTATTCTCGAAAGATGTAAAGGTGATTGTCATTCTCGGGGAAATAAGAAAGGACCTGCGGACCAATCGAGAGGCG
>JASAMX010028487.1:0-54447 GCA_030248175.1 Microlaimidae sp. YZB2_3
GTAGGGTATCAAAATAAAAATTTTGCGGGAGAAGGGCCCTAGATTTTTTTTCTAGGGAGAAAGGTCTAAAATTTCGAAGTTAGGGGGTGGACGGCACCCTACCCTCCTCCATGCTCATGTATGATCCAGAGGCTATCAAAAGGTGGGGTCTGCAACAAAACAAAAAAGCAAGATTTTTAAACATAAAGGTGTTCATATTAAAGGATAATACTAAATTTAATCTAAATTAATCTAATTTTATTTAATAAAATATACTCCCACAAAGATCTAAATATTGTTATAATTATTGATCTTCCGCATTATTAATAAATTGTTAAAGTGAAGAGACTTACTTCAACAATGTTAAAAAGAGCCTGGTTTAACGTTTTCATATACTGTTTCAAACAGTCATTAAAAGGCATACGATGCGTCAACTCCAAAACCAATTTTCTTAATTGCTAAAAATCAAAAGCAATAATAAGACTATTTCTGTTTACATTATGGGCGGGCACGAGAGAAGGACTTGACGTTATACTCTTAACCAAATCTTAAATTTGCCAACACCCCTACCTTAAAATTTAGTATTACCAGAGTCCCTTCTCTCAGTGTTTTTTTCCCTAAAATTTGGGGTTTTCAATAATAAAAACACATAATGAAGGTATAAGGTTACAAATGCTTCTAAAAAATCCAGGAAGCTGTCAACCTATTGTTTACACCATATTTTGTTCGCAGGAAAAATTACCCTCTACTGAGCCGGGATAAAAAGTAAGGCCGCCAAATATGACTGAAAAATTTAGGACCCGCTGGAAAATTTCCCTTTAGTTTTTGGAACAAAAAATTCTAAATTTTAGTAGGTTTTCCTGTCCTCCTTAATTTTAGCATTGTATCGGCAATTTTGAAAATTTCCGGAACACAAAACTCTGTTTCTGAACTGAAGATTACGATTTTTGTATAAAAATCAAATTAAAACAATTACTGTTACAAAGATTTTAATGATGTGCTACTTTATTCAAAAAAATTATGTATTTATTATGTTGCTTTTTTTTATTATTTTACAACCAAATCTGCTCATACTTGAGTATTATTTTCAGCGATAAATTGCGGCGTCGTTTCTTGTAAAAGTTTAATAAAAATTCTAATTAAGTGATCCAAAACGGCCGGAAACTGAGAGGTTCCAGACATTGTCTAAAAAAAGTAATTTATATAATAAACACAAGTCTTTTAGAGAATTCTACTAAAACGTGTTAGAATTTTATAATAACAAAAAAAGTATCAAATTTAAAAATAACAGGACTCTAATTGCTTTAGAAAAATTTTTAAAATTTTAAAATTTTTAGTGTGAATAACTGGATCTAACTAGTTTGAATTATTTAATCAGTTTTTATATAAAAAATATGCTGTTAAATTTAATCATTTTTTATATAATGTTGTTGAATTTGAGTTGAGTCTGATTAGAAATTAACCAATACATTTTACAACTGACGTGGTTATGCTGTTTTTGTTTTGTTTTTTGTTTTTTTGACAGCGATTCATGGTAGTTGGAGCCAAGGAAACTTGAGCTGGAACAAAATGGGAAACTTGGAGCCGAAAGTTGGGAACTTGAAGCCGAAAAATTCATTTTCGACGGTTTAACGTTTCCCAGCTATCGTTTTTATACACTTTGTACCATGACAGTTAAATTTTATTTTTAACTTTAATGACAGCAAAAACTTTACTTAATTATAAAAATAGAATACAATGTATATCAAACATACCTCAAAAAAATCACTTATTTCCTGTAAACTTTTCAGTTTTTCATCATCCCCTAAAAGAAATCACAAAAGTAAAAAACGAAAACAAATTTTTATTTTGATAGCCAAACATTTTATTGCCACATGATGATGATATAATACTAAGGTTTATTTTCAAAACTTTTCAGGTACCTCTAAAAGTTTATTTACGTAAAACAGTTTGTGACAAGTAATCGCCTTTTTTACAAAGCAAATCTTTTATATTAAAAAAATTACAAACAAAAAATTAAAAATTTATACACTTCTTTTAATTTCTCAAATAACTTTTTATCCAAAAGTATATATTTTAATCTGAAAATATAAAAATTAATATTTAAAAATTTTACATACTTTTAGTTGAATCTGTAAGCGTGCTCATTAGCGCTTTTAATTTGGGTACCGGCAATTCTTGGTTACTTTCCTGAG
Organism: Microlaimidae sp. YZB2_3; assembly: GCA_030248175.1. NCBI lineage: Eukaryota > Metazoa > Nematoda > Chromadorea > Desmodorida > Microlaimidae > Microlaimidae sp. YZB2_3. Next base: position 2,175 of record JASAMX010028487.1, read on the forward strand.
AGTTCGATCTAAAAACTTTTATATACTTTATTAAGCTAAGCCTGAAGCTACACAGCAAAGAAAGTTAATAAAGATCTAAAAATTGTTTTTTATAAAACAAAACTAAAAAAATATAAAATAATAATAAATAAAAATGATTTAAGTCTTATTGATTTAAGTCTTTGGTTAAGTAGCTCACCTTTGTGGAGTTCCTGAATAAATAGCACTTTTTGGAGTGCCCATGGTGGTACCTGAAGGAGTAGGGTGATGGGATCCTTGCGAAGATCCCACGCCCATCATTTGAAAAGAGGATACTGCTGGCCCCATTGCAGAAAAAGAATGCCCTTCTTTTGTGATTTGAGGTGGCTGCATATAGGAGCCACTCTGACTGATTTGCTGGTAGCCTTTGCTGTTGTGCGGGTGAGACATTTTTAGGTTTTATCCTAAAGGTAATATGCATAAACTATGTTTCCAAAGCAAAGCCTTAAAGCTGCAGTGCAGAGTCAAACTTTTTGTCTTTGATTTTGATAGATTTTTGTGAAAAACTTACCCCTACCCTCAATTGCCCACAAAAATTTTTTCCACAAAATATCTCCAGTGGTTCATGAGTTATGACCCCCCGAAATGGCGTTTTTTGACAATTCTGTACATGAAAGATTGCTTAATGGGTATAACGATTTAAGTTACAAATTATGCACTCAAAAAAGCGCCTGCTCTCTACTTTAATTTTATATCTTGATTGTTGAGATGCGAGATATTGCGTTTCCCATACAAAAAACCCACGATTTTTTAGCTGACAAAAACAAATGACGGCAGGGATTTGATGAAGTTTGTCCAACATTTTTCTCATCATTTTGTATATTTAGCGAAAAAAATCGCGTGTTTTTTGTATGGGAAACGCAATATCTCGCAAGATACTGCACCACTCTTTACAATCAAGATATTAAATTAAAATAGAAAGTAGCCGCTTTCTTTGAGTGCATAATTTGTAACTTAAAACGTTATACCCATTGAGCAATCTTTCATGTACAGAATTATCAAAAAAACGTCATTTTTGGGGGTTATAACTCCTGAACCACTAGAGATACTTTGCTGAAAAAAAATTTTGTAGGCTATTGGGGGCAGGGGTGAGGTTTTCACAAAAAAATATCAAAATTGAACACAAAAAGTTCGAATTCGCTGCACCGCACCTTTAACTTTCACTTGCACCTGAGATATAGAGAGAGTCAAGTTTATTGTCTTTTGGCACAACAGTAACTTTCCCCCAAACACCTTGTTTATGGGTGAGAAATGGAGGGGGCGTAGGGTCAGAATCGGTTAAGCTGATTCGCCTAGTTTTAAAATCTTTCCCCCTCTCTACCCCACACAAAAATCTAAAGCTTCATCTAATTTTTTTATATTATCCACCCCTGACGCTGATCCTACGCCCCTCAAGAATTTAAAATCTGACCCCTTATCCTGTTCCCAGGGACGTAGCCAGGGGGGGGGGGGGGGGGGGGGCCGCGGCCGCCCCCCCGAAACGGTCGGACAGGAGGAAAAATAAGGATAGTGGTTGGGCGGGGGGCGGCCGTCCCCTCCCCCAAAATGGTCGCCAGATAGTAAAATTTGGGGGTTTTCAGAGGCCAAAATTCAAAATTTTTCAGCGCCTCGCTAATCGCTCGGTGCCAAACTTTAAAAAAATAATTTTAGTACCCCGAATGAGCCCCAAAAACCAAAAAATTGTTCCGCTACGCTTCGCTCAGCCGTCACTTTCGATAGTAAACAAACATATATAGCTCGTTATTTATGTTGCCTGAAGCTAATGTTATTTTAAAGTTCTTACAAGAATTTTTATCAGTAATAAGTACTACACAGAAAGCCAAACAATCAATCATATTGGTGAGAATCATATTTTCCTGCCGCTTATAGCATTGGCTCAGATTTTTTTCATATAGGTGGTACCCTAGAAAACATGGAGCCGAGATGCTGCTCATGTGCTTTGGTTTACAATGTGGGTTTAGCCAAGGGTATGAAAAATCACTCGCTCTCAAGTTTGGCGCCGAGCGATTAGCGAGGCGCTAGAAAATTTTGAATTTTTAGCCTCGAACCCTCAGTTTTACTATCTGGCGACCATTTCGGGGGGCGGCCGCCCCGCCCAACCACTATCCTTATTTTTCCTCCTGTCCGACCGTTTCGGGGGGGGGCGGGGCCCGCCCCCCCCCCCCCGCCCCCCCCCCCCCCCCTGGCTACGTCCCTGGGAACAGGATAAGGGGTCAGATTTTAAATTCTTGAGGGGCGTAGGATCAGCGTCAGGGGTGGATGATATAAAAAAATTAGAGGAAGCTTTAGATTTTTGTGTGGGGTAGAGAGGGGGAAAGTTTTTAAAACTAGGCGGATGAGGTTAACCGATTCTGACCCTACGCCCCCTCCATTTCTCACCCATAAACAAGGTGTTTGGGGGAAAGTTACTGTTGTGCCAAAAGACAATAAACTTGACTCTCTCTATATCTCAGGTGCAAGTGAAAGTTAAAGGTGCGGTGCAGCGAATTCGAACTTTTTGTGTTCAATTTTGATATTTTTTTGTGAAAACCTCACCCCTGCCCCCAATAGCCTACAAAATTTTTTTTCAGCAAAGTATCTCTAGTGGTTCAGGAGTTATAACCCCCAAAAATGACGTTTTTTTGATAATTCTGTACATGAAAGATTGCTCAATGGGTATAACGTTTTAAGTTACAAATTATGCACTCAAAGAAAGCGGCTACTTTCTATTTTAATTTAATATCTTGATTGTAAAGAGTGGTGCAGTATCTTGCGAGATATTGCGTTTCCCATACAAAAAACACGCGATTTTTTTAGGTAAATATAAAAAATGATGAGAAAAATGTTGGACAAACTTCATCCTACTCCCTGCCGTCATTTGTTTTTGTCAGCTAAAAAATCGTGGGCTCTTTGTATGGGGAAACGCAATATCTCGCATCTCAACAATCAAGAAATAAAATAAAAGTAGAGAGCAGGCGCTTTTTTGAGTGCATAATTTGTAACTTAAATCGTTATACCCATTAAGCAATCTTTCATGTACAGAATTGTCAAAAAACGCCATTTCAGGGGGTCATAACTCATGAACCACTGGAGATATTTTGTGGAAAAAATTTTTGTGGGCAATTGAGGGTAGGGGTAAGTTTTTCACAAAAATCTATCAAAATCAAAGACAAAAAGTTTGACTCTGCACTGCAGCTTTAAGGATTTGCTTTGGAAACATAGTTTATGCATATTACCTTTAGGATAAAACCTAAAAATGTCTCACCCGCACAACAGCAAAGGCTACCAGCAAATCAGTCAGAGTGGCTCCTATATGCAGCCACCTCAAATCACAAAAGAAGGGCATTCTTTTTCTGCAATGGGGCCAGCAGTATCCTCTTTTCAAATGATGGGCGTGGGATCTTCGCAAGGATCCCATCACCCTACTCCTTCAGGTACCACCATGGGCACTCCAAAAAGTGCTATTTATTCAGGAACTCCACAAAGGTGAGCTACTTAACCAAAGACTTAAATCAATAAGACTTAAATCAATTTTATTTATTATTATTTTATATTTTTTAGTTTTGTTTTATAAAAAACAAGTTTTAGATCTTTATTAACTTTCTTTGCTGTGTAGCTTCAGGCTTAGCTTAATAAAGTATATAAAAGTTTTTAGATCGAACTCTCAGGAAAGTAACCAAGAATTGCCGGTACCCAAATTAAAAGCGCTAATGAGCACGCTTACAGATTCAACTAAAAGTATGTAAAATTTTTAAATATTAATTTTTATATTTTCAGATTAAAATATATACTTTTGGATAAAAAGTTATTTGAGAAATTAAAAGAAGTGTATAAATTTTTAATTTTTTGTTTGTAATTTTTTTAATATAAAAGATTTGCTTTGTAAAAAAGGCGATTACTTGTCACAATCTGTTTTACGTAAATAAATTTTTAGAGGTAGCTGAAAAGTTTTGAAAATAAACCTTAGTATTATCATCATTATGTGGCAATAAAATGTTTGGCTATCAAAATAAAAATTTGTTTTCGTTTTTTACTTTTGTGATTTGTTTTAGGGGATGATGAAAAACTGAAAAGTTTACAGGAAATAAGTGATTTTTTTGAGGTATGTTTGATATACATTGTATTCTATTTTTATAATTGAGTAAAGTTTTTGCTGTCATTAAAGTTAAAAATAAAATTTAACTGTCATGGTACAAAGTGTATAAAAACGATAGCTGAGAAACGTTAAACCGTCGAAAATGAATTTTTCGGCTTCAAGTTCCCAACTTTCGGCTCCAAGTTTCCCATTTTGTTCCAGCTCAAGTTTCCTTGGCTCCAACTACCATGAATCGCTGTCAAAAAAACAAAAAACAAAACTAAAACAGCATAAAGATTCAAGATTCAAGATTCAAGATTTTATTTTTCTAGTAATACATAAAGAAAACAGTAAGAAGGACAAAACAAACACAAATGCGATTGCAACCCAGTTGAGTTACAATAACACCAAAAATCACAAAATTGAGAGAAGACCTGGCTGATTTAGATTTACTAGAAAAAAAATGACTAAAGGCCTTAAAAAAATAAAGCTCTTTATTTAGCCATTTAAATTTCCATTAGTTAATTCATCAAAGATTTTTTAAATTGGTACAGAGTTTTGGAACTAACTTGATCTTCATTTAGATAATTCCATTTACTTATAACTCTATTAAAAAAACTGTATTTTCTACAATTGACTCTTGAGTGCTCTTTTTTGAGTTTTTTTGAATGTCCTCTGGTTGAATTTGTGTTAAGAACAAAATATTTCTCAGGATTTAAGTTTACCAGTTGGTTTAAGATTTTAAATGTTTCAAACATATCCATCTTTTCTCTTCTTTTCTCCAAAGTTTCTAGATTAAGTGTTTTTAGTCTGTTTATATATCCAGTATCTTTTAAGTTACAAACTTTAAAAACTCGTTTGGTAAAATAGCGTTGGACTTTTTCTACAATATATTTATCTTTAGTCATATATGGGTTCCAAACAACACTTGCATACTCAACAGTAGGACGAACAAAACTTTTGTAAGCAATAAGATAGTTTTTAATGGATTGAGATTTGAAACATCTAAAAATTAAGTTTACTGTTTTTAAAGCTTTACTAGCTATTTTTTTACAATGTGTTGAAAACTTTAAGTCACTAGTGATGAACACACCTAAGTCTTTTACCATATTAGTTTTAGGTAGCTTCTTATTATTTAAGTAATAATCCGTTTTGTGCACATTTTTACAAATATTTAAATGTAGTACTTCACACTTATTTTCAGATAGATTGAGCTGCCAATCTTGGGCCCATTGGGCAATTCTATTTAGATCATCTTGTAATTTAATTTGATTATCATTTGAGTCTGAAAAACTAGTATAAACCTTTGCATCATCTGCAAAAAGTCTAATTTCTGAATTTTGGACACAATTGACAATATCATTTACAAAAACAAGAAAGAGAAACGGTCCTAAAACTGAACCCTGTGGTACTGAACTTGTAACTGGGTATGAAGGGGAAAAAGTATTGTTTATTACTATTTTCATTTCTCTATTAGTTAAAAAAGCTTCTATCCATTTTAAAAGCTTACCAGAAATACCATATTTATTTAATTTAAACAAAAGCTTTTGATGCGATACAGTATCAAAAGCTTTAGCAAAATCCAAGTAAACTACATCAACTGATTTTTTACCTTGAAAAGCCAAAGTCCAATCATTGTAGACATCAAGAAGTTGTGTAACTGTTGAGCTTTTATCTTTAAAACCATGCTGAAGGTGAGATAATATATTTACAAAAAAGATAGAAAGCTCAGCTTTTACAATCTGTTCCATTATTTTACAAGAAAAACATGTAAGAGAGATTGGACGATAGTTTTCTTTTTGACATTTTGCACATTTTTTGTACACTGGTGTAGTAAGTGCAATTTTCCAATCACTTGGAAGTTCACCTGAATCAAAAGATTTTTGAAATATTTTAGAAAGGGGTTCTGCAATAACTTTTGCTAATCGCTTTAGAAAAAGAGCAGGAATGCCATCAGGAGAACGAGACAATTTATTAGGCAGTTTTTTAAGAAATTTTAAGACATCTCTTACAGTAAAATTTATGTTTTCAAGTATTTGATTGTTTTTTGGTTCAAAATATGGAAAGTTATTATTATCTTTGGTGAAGACAGAGGCAAAATAGTCACCAAAAATTTTTGCTTTTTCAGAATCTTCAGTTTCAAAACTACCATCTACACATTGTATTGGAGGAATAGCTTCCTTGGATTTTAGCGATTTGTTTATATATTTATAAAAATGACCAATATCATGTGATTTAAGAACCTCTTCTTCTTGATCTGATTTGAACTTTTTGACACTATTTGCATAAAGTTTTGAAATTGTTTTAAATTGATTTTTAAAATTATTGTTACTATGTCTAGTTTTCCACAATTTTTTCTTTTTATTTTGGAGTTTATAAATATGTTTTGGATACTGAACTTTTTTCTTAGAATATGTTTTATGTTTGTTTATTAAAGGCACATGTAATTGAATACATTTTGTTAAAACGGCTACAAATTCATTCCAGTACTCTTGGACTGTATTTAAATATTTAAAATTTAAATCCCAGTTTTGAGAAGCTAAAAACAGGGCTATGCTGCAGTAGTCTGCATTTTTAAAGTCAGGTACCAAGTGTTCAGTTTCATGACTATTTTTATATAGATTTAAGTTTATTTCACCACAAATTACAGCATGATCAGAATTGCCAAAATTTGCAGCCAGCTGTACTTTATTGAAGATCTCAGGGTCATTAGTAAGTAGTAAATCTAAGAAATTTTGTTTTCTAGATGGCTCAAGAACTAGTTGGGAGAGTCCTAATTGTAGAAATGTTGTGTAATATTTAGATTCATTTTGAGAGTTGCTAAGAATTTTATCAGAATCCCACTTTATTCCTGGTAAGTTCATGTCACCTATTAGTATAGTTGTATGTGAATGATTATTTGTGTAAAACTTAATAAAATCTAATAATAACATGTCATCTTCAGTTTTAATGTTAGGAGGTCTGTATACATTAATTAAACGGATTTTGTTACTTGTAATAATAAGATCAGTCACTATTATCTCTAAATTATGATACTTCTTGTCAATTACAACTTCACTATGCTTTATGTTTTTATTTATAAGTGTTAATACCCCGCCCCCTTTGCTAATAGTCCTATCCTTACGAAGTAGGTTGTAATCAGAATTTTGAATTATTAATTGATCTGGTATTTGCTCACTCAGCCAGGACTCCTGAACACATATCACATCAGGGGACCCGTAGTTAACATCTGCTCCAGATATTAAGAGCTCAAACTCATTCAAGTAATTTAAAAGTGATCTACTGTTTAGAGACATGATTTGGAGAGTTTCTACAGTTTTTAAAATATTAAAATTTTTATTTTTACGATATATTTTACAGCAACTGGGTTGCATTTCATCCTATTTTGAAGTTTTGTCTAGGCCCTTAATCTCCAGAATGCAGTTGTTATCTAGATCATACAAATATGGTTCACCAAAATCACTATAACGGACAAAGACTTTTCGGTCTTCATTTCGAAACTGCTTAGCTTTGGCCAACAGTCCTATTTGGTCTTTGCGCTGGTCACTAGTAAGTGACGGCCTTAGATATATGTTTTTAAAAAGTTCTGATTTGCGAAGTTTGCCATTAGAACGAACAAACTTGTTCCGGGTGGCGTTGTTGACAAATTTTATTTTAAGGAGCCTTGGCTTTCCAGGGATTTTGTTTCCTATCCGGAAGCAATCGACAACCGTTTTGTTTAATTCGCTAGTGTTGTCAATTACTTCCTCCACCAGAGCGTGAGCTTTATCGTGATCTTCCTGTTGGTTGGTGGATTCGTTTAGGCCAGCCACAACCGCTACTGTTGAATGCTCCCTCTGGATTTCAGCCTTCTTCATTCTTGACTCCATCCATGGTAATAATTCTTGGATGACTTTGGAGCAGATACTGGCAATCATGTCAGCATCGATGGCTGGAACTGGAGCTTTGTTTTGACCATCTTCCAGAATTTTAATTCTATTAAGAAGTTCTTCCCGCTCCAGCTCGAGGTCCGATACCTTTGATCGCAATTGTTCAATATCAGATGTCACTGAAGTCTTTCTGGTGTTGTGCGCCATACGAAAGAAATCTTGACGACCCAAAGGGGGGGCTTTAAAATTTTTTCAAAAAAACCAAAAATAAAACTTTATCTAAGCATACCCCCCCCCCCCCCTCCCCCCCCCCCCCCCCCTCTCTTCTCATCAAAAACACCCCCCCCCCATCTACTATACCCCCCCCTCTCCCCTCCCTTGAAAACTAAAAAAATTCCAACACTAACAAACACAACAAAAAACAAACAAAAAAAAAAAAAAAAACAAACCACCCCCCCCACAAATAAATCACCCCCCCCCACACCCACGAAGACACACCCCCGCCACCCCACCGCTACGAAAGCCACCCACCCCCCCCCCCCCCCCCCCCCCCAAACAAAACAAAAACAACCCAACCACACCCCCCACCCAACCCCCCAAACAACCCCCACAACCTCAAAACCACAAAAAAAAAAAACAACGAAAAAAAAAAAAACAAAAACAACACAAAGACCATAAAAACACAAAAAAGAAAAAAAAAAACATAAAAAAAAAAATTTTTCTAATTATATTTCAGTCAGTGTATCTACTGTCCTTTTTGCAGACCGTGCACGGTACACTTCTTTTTTCTTATTGAATTTTTTAAATCTGCTTGGTGCCTGCCCTAAAATTCTTTTTTCTGTCAGTTTAAAAGAGCCAATTTTCAATTTTTTTACACAAAAATTATAAGGAGTAGGTTTTTTTGGGATTTATGCAAATTGGGGGAGAAACCTTCTTCCTGTTTATGTCGCCATCTCCTTTTGGATGGTACTCCCTTACTCCCAAAAAAAACACTGAAGAGTATAGTGAATAGGATTTTTTATGATAATTATGGCAATATTTATAATGTATATAATTCAGCCGTATTTATAACACCGACGAGGCCTTGTCAGCGTGATCGCGCGCGGCGTCGACGCCGGGCATGTCATAGATGCTTTTTTATGGACAGACAGGCAAAATTCGTTTAAGAATGAGATGTTGATGCAAATGTTTTAAAATTTACTTTAATATTTGTTTCCCGTTAACCTGATAAATTATTGCAATTAAATTAAGCGCTATTTTTTCGTTTGTTTTGTGGAAATTTGGTGTTGTGAAATTTTAAAAACAACTCGCACGTCCATTAATACAGATGTTCATGACACGCTGGGCGTCGACGCTTGGCGCGATCGCGACAGCGAGGCCTCGACGTTTTTATGAATACGGCTGATTATCTGGATAATTTAAAGAAATGTCCATTATACTACAATAATTACCCCTAATGCCATAGTCCCCAAAAAAGATAAGAAAAACTTAGTCACAATATGATACACCTTAATTATGGTGGATTTTATTGCGATTAAGTATACAATAATATTTTTTAAATAAGTAAACGACCCATCATATCTCAGATTAAGATATTTCGTCATAATTGTCAATGTAAATTTATATCGATTACGATTATTATTTTTAAAGATTGAAAACGAAGAAAATGTGCTCGTAGCCTTAAGAATTATTATGGAGGTCCATCGTCATTTCCGTCCACAGTTTACAGAAGACGTAAGACTTTTTCTCTCGAACATTTTATGTTTATCGTTCTTTTATTGTCTGTAGTTCAGTTTAATTATTTGGATGCAGCAACATAATTTGTTTAGATTCCACATGATAAGCTCAGAAACGCCATTGGCTGTTTTTAAAAGGTTATTTAAATTCATTGTCATAACTAAATCAAGTAAATCTGGTGGACAAAAATGTACGTGAGCTGAAACGTTGCAAACTATAAAGCAAGACATATTATGTTTATGCAAAAATTACTTAGTGCCAAAGAGTCTAGTTTACATCCAATTAGGTTTAACTTTGAAAAAACAAGTACACGCGTTTTTTCAGGTGCAAAATTTTCTGATGTTCTGCAAGACGCTGTACCGGGATTTGCACATTCACATGAGCAGCATATTCGAGCCGCGGCGGGAGGTTCGGGTGCGGGACATTCAGCAGCTTCAGATCGAGCGGGAACTGGCCACCGCCTTCTCCCTCACACCCATACAGACGGAACAGAAGGTCGGGGACAGGGACGGATCCAACGTTGTCGTAAGTCCCATTTATTATTTAAATAAAATAAATAAGTAATTTTATTTGCTTAAAGCCGGACAACACTAAAGCATTTTTATCATAATGCACTTAAATAAGCGTGCCCTTTGTTAGTATAAATTCAATCTTGAACATTAGTTTAAAATCATATTGAGAAATGATTCTTCAATTATTAATAGCATTAATCATATTCTTAAAACTTGTTACAGTTGATTGATGTTATTTGACTGTTCTTTTCGACCATTATATTTCAAACACAAACACGAACACAACACACATTTTGAATACAAACCGCACAAATTAAGCTTGAATGAATCTCCATTTTAACTTTGATGGAATCAGAGACACAACCGCACAAGAAAAAAAATATTCTAAATAGGGTAACTGACTTAATTTCGGCCACCTCTTTTTATTTTTTTGAATAAGTTTTTTCTGGCTTTTTCAATCAAGCCAAAATTTGGCCTAAAAATCAAACTATAGCTATATTTGTTATTCCAGTGCAAAATTTGAATATTTCTGTTACACTTAAAAATCAGTGAAGGTTTAAACTTTTTTTTAAAAGTGGCCGAAGTTAAGGCGCGTGCCATTTATTTCGGCCACCTACAAAAAACTGGACATAACTATTGCTTAAACCAACAATAAAAATTTCTAAAGGTTGCAAATTTAACCCTTAGGTATTGTTCTCGGTGCATATAACTTAATTTTTCCCGTTTGCGAACTTTAATAGTTATTAGCAAGACTTTAAATAATTATGTCAAAACCTTAAAAAAACAAGTTTTAATAATTTGTATTTTTTGTTCAATTTTTATTTTTGGCTTAAAAAATGTCAAAACAAAGTTAAACGAGTAAAAAAATTCTTTATAAATACGGTAGTACAATGATATTTAAAAACAGCAAAAAACGGCAGGTTCTTTCACCTAAATTTTCAGGTGGCCGAAATTAACGGAATCTTAAAATGCGCAGTTAGTTAAACGCATTGCAAAATGATTTTGAAGAAAATATCAAAACATGAAAATTAACAACTTTCAGTCTTAAATAGAAGATATTTTAAGGTTATATATTGCTTCGTTCTAAATTTGATGCAGTGTAAACACAAAGCAAAAATTAGGAAAATCACAAAAAATTCACTTTTTGTATGAAAATGTTTATAATGTAGAATAACAAAAATAAAAAACTTTTGCAAAAACACTTTATTCAACATTAATTCAGTTACTTTTGTGCTAGTTCTTTTGTGTTTTAAAAATAAGCCAATTTTCTAACACTCTAAATTGGTGGCCGAAATTAAGGCGTGGCCGAAATTAAGTCAGTTACCCTACATAAGAAAAATATTCTACTCCTAACACATATTATTAGGAGTTTCATTTCTTTAAGTTTTGTGCGGAACTATTTAATGTTTTTTAGTTTTATTGTGGGAAATGGAGGCCCCTTTATTCTAGTTACGCCACTGTGCTTGCTCAAAAATAGGTGAGGGAAGAGCCTCCCAGAGGTTTTTTTGAATATAGCGGAAAAAAGCTGATTTTCCTCGGTAGCCAAACTAATCAGTAGTTTTATTATTAGATTTTTTCTAAGGCATACCTTGTCATGGTCAAGCATTTTTGAAACAGTAGTTGCGAACGTACAGTCTTGAAGTAAATTTACTTATGTGCTTTGCAATTGTAGTACACCTTGCTTCCTCGCGGGAGCCAGTCCTTAAAAGTGTTGGCGGAGTTGCCGATGGTGATAATCGTCCTCTATCAGGTTCACAGGCAAAACGTTCAACCGGACATTGCGGATTTCATTGCTCTGGTCCTCAACGTGATCAACCTCTACCCCGAGGATCGACTAAGGTATATTGTATTCAATATTTTAGGTTATAGTTAGTTTATAGTTTTGAAGTTTTACTACGTGATTAACCTCTACCCCGAGGATCGATTAAGGTATATTCAATATTTTAGGTTATAGTTAGTTTATAGTTTTGAAGTTTTACTTTATTATCACTGAAGCAATGATACTAAAATAACCAAATCAGCTAGCTGTACGAAAATATCAATTAAATTTCAAAAACCAGTAAAATATCAGTGTCTAATTTAAACGAAATCTTCAAACAAACTCCTTGACCGGCCCTAAATAATCATTTCTCAAAATTAAAATCTAAGGAAATAAAGAACGTATTCTTCTACGGGCTAATCGTTTTAAGTTCTAGGAGGTCAAACTGTGAGTGTTACCTTTTCCGACGAAAAAAACACATTGGTTTAAGATTGAGGCTTGGTAAAAAAAAAATAAAGGGGTGGTAGGGGAAAGCGTAACTATGAATTTTTTTATAAAGGGCTGAAATATTTATTTGGGGCTATGAAACCTATTTTTCCGCCTAATTGTTCTTGTGCTACCAAGTATACATAGTTTTCCCTGATAAAAAAAAATTATATTAACATGACCGTAATCAAAAGAAAAAAATAACGCTAATAGATTAAACTTTGACTTATAACTTATTTTCTTAATGTTTTATTATTAAAGTTGCGTTTTTTTGTTTAAAAACAATATTGTAGTAGTTTCTAGTTCTAAAAAGTATTGAAATTAGCACAATATAATATTTTTAGAGATAATCCGAATTTCAACAAAGAATTATTCATTGATTTTCTAAACGCTCAAGTGAAGGCGCTGTCGTTTTTGGCGTTTCTAGTGAAGTTGGTGCCGGATACGGTATGTATGCATTCGGAGAGCTTGGTGAAAAGTATTGTTCAACTCTTGCGGATTTGCCCATCGGAGGCTTGTCACCTCCGGCGGGAGCTAATCGTGGCCTGTCGACATTTGCAAGCCACGGACCTCAGGCGCCGCTTTATACCTTACCTACCGGAATTCTTCGACGAGTCTCTCATGGTCGGGGATGGAAAAACGTGCCAGGAATCTCTCAGGTATGCCAAATTTAAATTTTGCTTTTTGATTACAGATTCGAGTTGGAGCCACGTTGATGATAATGGGTTTTCAGGTGGGCAGTATTTTTAATTTTTAGATATACCATAACCACAAAAATTTCAGAAGCAAAAAACGAATGAACATTTTAACAGGAATGTCCCCCAAAACCCCAATTTTAGAGGCTTTGATACTGGCGGGGTCGATGTCATGTCCGTATGTCCCTGTTAACCTTAAATCTTAAAAGTGGGGGTTTCGGTAGTACCTATCGAGTTTTTTAGAAGGGCATATAATTCTCAATTCCCCCCTTGCCCACATACGGTTTTTCGTTAAAAAGATTATGTTATAGAGATTTTATGTTTAGATGGCATTTAGTTTTTTTCACATCTAAAGTAAGCATAATTTTGTATACTAAATAAAACTGAAAGTTTATTTTACGTTGTGTAATTTTAATGTACATAAGTGAAGATTCAGGTTTTTAAACTCCCAAAACGTTTACCTAACTAATTGTCTGACATTAAAAAGTCAAAGGCCGGGTGAAGTGCCATTTTTAATAAAGATCTTAAAACAGCTACCTATTTTTAGTTTTTTTTTTTTACTTTTTACAGGTAATGTGTAGCATTTCATTTCATAGTTTTACTAAATTGACCATTAACTAAATACAGTGTATTTATATTTAAAATATTATATTGATTTATAGAGGTCTCACCTCATTTTTAAAACATCACCTCAAGTTGGAGTTTATCACATCTGTATTTAAGATGTGATGTTTATTTTATTGATGATTAAGAAAAATATTGGATTAATTATAATTAAAATTAGTAATGATTAGTAATAAAGTAATGAATAAAATTATGATTCCACTCTAATTCTGGTTAGAGTGTTTAGATCAGTAGTATACAGTTCGTTGGCAGATTTGGTTCATCACATTCGTGCATATTTGGGTTTGGAGAGTCTTCAGATGGCAATCCACGTATTCGCCAAGTGCCTCCACGACTCCACAATACCCGCCTGCGTTCAGCTGATGTGCGGAAAACTCATGCTCAATCTAGTCGAGTGCATTGTTAAGCAACACGGTGATGCTCAGGTAGGCCGCCTCTCATACTAAATTAAACCTATTACAGACCTGTGCACTGCCCCCCCGGGGTTTAAACGGGGGGGGGGAATTCCAAAACGGGGTGGGGGCACTTGGGACAACTTTTTTTAAACGGGGGGCAAACAGGGGGGAAAGAAAAAAAAGAGGAAAAAAAGAGAAAAAAAAGAAGGGAAAAGAGAAAAAAGGGACAAAAAAACGAAAATAAGGTAAAAATAGGTCTGAAATGGCTTAAAATACATTGAAATAGGCTAAAAACTGCAAAAAAATTGCGATGATGGCGTCAATATAGATTAAAAATTGCGTCATAATTTTAGGGTACTTTTTCATTTTTTGGCGGGGGGGGGCAAATCCTCCAATAAAACGGGGGGGGCATTTCCAGACCGTGCACAGGTCTGCTATTATTAATTCTAGTGTTGTTTTTGGTACTTGTACCAAAAACTATCTGTTGTGCTTTTAATTGTGATGCGAAAGCAACATTTTATGCAATAATAACTAAATAATTTACGATTCATTACGTTGTTTTTTTAAATTTCACTCGTATTATAGATACGGGACCTGTTGGTGTACATGCTGGAAGTCTTTGTGCAGAAATTTAAAGTCCTTTCGAAATATCACATTCCAGCAATTATGGCAAAATGCAGCAGTGCGGATGGATCCCTGGGTAATGCGGAATCCAAGAAAACGACCGAAGAAATACCAACGGCTGAAGTTGAACGGAAGTCGGGGTACTGCAGTTTAATTGCTGGCTTTCCTATTTGAAAAACACTAAATTAGCGTGCTTATTTTGTTAGAAGAGAAAAAACAAAACAATACAATTTGTTTAATAGTACGTGTATAATCATAGTAATTTCTTGGTTATAGAAGTAAGCCGGATGATGGAAAGTCAAAAGAAAAGAAAGGCCCTGGTTCAGCAGAGTCTGTGATTGACGTGGATAATGAGAGTGCTGAGAGTGAGATCCAGAAGGGAGACGACTCCGCCCCCTCCTCATCCGCTAATGAGGACAGCATGGAGGAAGACAAACCTCCGCCCAACGGAACCGCCTCTGCATCCGAAAGTCTTACAGATATCAAGCCGAAAGTATAATTATTTTGTGCCATTGAGTTTGTTGATTGTAAGATCCACTTTTTTAAAAAAACTTGGTTTAACGTTGCCTCCGCATTCGAAATTCTTACAGACAAGGCCGAGCCGAAGGTAGCATCTTCAATATAATTATTTGATACTATTGAGTTTGTTGATTTTAAAATCTACTTTTTTTAACGTTAAATAGCTGGAGGGCATTTTTTAAAGCAAAAAAATACAAGAAAAATAGTTATTTGTCATAGTTGCAATTTGTAAATCATGTCAATTTGTTGGTGAAAAAAAAACGAGAACACTTGCGGTACACGGACATAATTGTTTTATTAATTGTCATTTATAGGCTTACTCTAATTTTGAGATTAATAAAATTTTAAGCAAAAATAAAATAAGATTACTTTAACCACAATTTATTCCACAATGGCAATTAGTTGTAGTTCGAGAACAGAAAATTTTAATTTTAACAAAACAAGATTATTTTAACTAAAATTTATTTGACAATGGCAAGGCAAATACTTTTAATTTAAGAAGAAATTTAAAACTTCAGCGAAGTTTAAAATTTGGGTATGCAATTTTTCATACTGCGTGTACTTGAAAATAAATTTCTAAGTGCATTATTATAATATTTTGTGCGTTTTTAGGCCAGCGGAAGTCCATTGATCGAAACTACTTTTTGGCAACCGATGAGTGTTCAGGACTGTCGTGCTTTGGTCAAAGTTTTAGTCGCCGGTGCTAAGACCATTACTTGGGGTCTTGGTTCATTGAAACCTACTGCAAGTGGTAATTTTTATTATTTTGCATTTAAAAGTTTACAGTTCAAAAAAATTAGGTTTTATTTGATTACTTTAAAAGCATATAGCAGACCTGTGCACGTTCTGGAAATGCCCCCCGCTTTATTGGAGGATTTCCCCCCTCCCCCGTTTTATTGCCCCCCCCCCGCCAAAAAATGAAAAAAACACTAAAATTATGACGCAATTTTTGACCTATGATGACACCATCATCGTGAATTTTTTGCAGTTTTTAGCCTATTTCAATGTATTTTAAGCCATTTTAGACCTATTTTTACCTTATTTTATTTTTTTTTGTTTTTTTTTCCCTGTTCCCTTCTTTTTTTTCTTTTTTCTTCCTTTTTTTTCTTTTTCTTTCTTTCTCCCCCGCTTGCCGCTCCCCCCGTTTCAAAAAAGTTGCCCCCCGTGCCCCCCGTTTTGAAATTGCCCCCCCAATAAAACCCGGGGGGCAGAGGAGCTCAGGTCTGAAATAGGCACAACTTAGTCCGTAGTGGAGGGGAAAGAGTGGGTAATGATTGGAAAACACAATTTTATTCCCTTTTGTGAAGTACATTCTTAACCGCACAGTTTTTTTTGTTGAAAACAATATTCAAAAATCTAAATTTTATTTTAATAACTTTTATAGCATTTTCAGTTTTAACAAAAATACTGAGTGAGTTTAAAACTTTGAAGTTGTTCTGATACAATTTAATAAAAAAGTGGCAAGTCTAATTTAATCGAGTGGTAAACAAATGTTATAATTGCTTATTAAAATAATTTGAAATATAAATCGAAATTGGTCGGTTATGAACTGTATTTGTCCACATTTGGGCGTGGAGTTAAGACCCCGAAATGCACAAACAAATATCTTTTTAAAAAGCCCTGACTGCTGGTCTCCTGTAAGTAAGTTTTAAAAAACATTTTTACACAGACGCACATACGCACTCGCACTTTTATTTAGATTTTTTGTTTTAAAAATTTGTGATACAAGCCCCTGATGATTCAACCTTTTTAAAAGAATACCTTAATCCATTCTACCTTTTCAAAATTCTGGGTAATGCTCCTACCACTGCTATAATTGTGTGTCCCTTTTTGTAGCAGACCCTAACTACGTGCCTCCGACGAAACTGCATTCCAATGACGCAGCTACTTTTGCCAAACTCTTCGAGTACGGAATTGACTCATTGGATGTCTACATGCTTATTTCCTCGCCTACTATTCCCGGTGGTGGATTGCAAAAGGCTGCAGCGTAAATTTTTTTAAACACTTTTTACTAGGCTTACAATTACTACTTTATACATCGGGTTACTGCATTTACTGGTTATTGTAATGTATTATTATCGGGTTATTGTATTGTATTATTAATTCTCCGTTCTTTCTTATTCTTGGCTGGATTAAAGATAAGAAAAAAGTTTGAGGCAAAGGCAAAGTATTTCCTTTGATAAAAGAAAATACTGTTTATCCATACCCACACGGGAATCCCCACCGTTTAAGAAGGGGTTGGGGTTCCTGATATCTTCCCAGCTCCTAGGTGCCTAGCTTTTTGAGCCCTGTTCACGGCTGTGACTGGAAAAACAGTTTTAATTATATTTCTTTTTAATGTTAAACAAAAACAGATTTTTTTAATCGATTTTGTTACGCGCTAAATGCACAAAATTATTGTTGGATTTTAGAACATCTCAAGTGCGATCAAAAGATGAAAAAGACACACTGGATCATTTTGCAAGTGTGGTAAGTTTTGTTTGTACAGACATTATTATTAAATCACTGCAAGTACCATAGCTCATTATAAAATTTAAAACAGTAACAAATTTTCAAGTCTTATTATATTAAAATTCATGTCTAGCTGGGATATTTTTTTATGAATCTTTTTATGGATCTAAAATTTAGCACATGTTCAGCTTTCCATTTTATTAGTTAACCTAATGAATTAAGTTATTGTAGATTTTACAGTTTTTTCATTTAGAATAACTACCTGATAACACTAATCATCTCTTTTTTTTATAAATGATATAAGCCCGAATTAAATAATAAGAAAATGAGGAAAGCGGTCTGGTTTGATAATTTTAAAAAGGAAGTGTTGGGTAATGTTTCAAAACAAAAAATATTTTAAAAAATGGGTCTTTCTATTGTCAAAAGTTAGCAATTTTTAAGTGGGGTCCTGTTTTTCCCACCCGCCCCAAACCAACTAACTTTCTTATTTATTAACATTACATGTTTATTTTATAAACATGGAAAATCAATATTACAAAAAATAAAATTAGGATTTAAGTTTTGCGGCCAAAAAATTTAATGGTAAAATTTTTTCTCCTCCCCCAAATATTATATTGGTTGTATTTTTTCTTCCCTGCAATCACTCGGAATATTTCCCATTTATGTTTATTATATTAAAACATCACAATATAGTTTGTTTTGTGGTTTTCTTTTTATTTGTAATACATTTTTTAGTATACAATGGTTCCTTTGCAAACCTTCAAAGAAATCGTGAGCTCACGCATTGAAGTATGTATGCTGTTTATTTTATTTATTATTTTTACCGGGTGTAGTTTGGCGGAGTATATGTTAATAAAACACACTAAAAGATATGTACACAAGACCTGTGCACGGTCTGGAAATGCCCCCCCTGTTATATTGGAGGATTTGCCCCCCCCCCGTTTTATTGCCCCCCCTGCCAAAAAATGAAAAAATAACCTAAAATTATGACGCCATTTTTGACATATGATGACGCCATCATCGCGATTTTTTTTGCAGTTTTTAGCCTATTTCAATGTATTTTAAGCCATTTTAGACCTATTTTTACCTTATTTTCTCTTTTTTTGTCCCTTTTTTCCCTTTTCCCTTCTTTTTTTCTCTTTTTTCTCCTTTTTTTCTTATTTTTTTTCTTTCCCCCTGCTTGTCCCCCGTTTCAAAAAAGTTGCCCCCCGTGCCCCCCCATTTTGGAATTGCCCCCCCCGTTTTAACCCCGGGGGGGCAGTGCACAGGTATGTGTACACAAAAAATAACTTTTAAAGAGCAGTACGTAGCTGTAAAAATATTTTTTGGATTTTTTTACATCTAAATCCTTTAACACTCCACTAAAAGCAAACATGTTTAGTTTATATTAAATTTTTTAATCAATTCTTTTATTATTATGGCTCAAACATTTTACTTCTGAAAGTTGTGATGTATTATTAGTTGCTATTACCATTACGGGTTTTATTTTTTGTGACAGGGGAAACAAATATACCCGGCAAAAATTTGTACGCCTCAAGCGGAAAATTTTTTTGGGGGAACATCAAAGGAAGGTGTATTTAAGGGGCTCTCCCAAAACTTCTAAATTTTTTCACTTTGATTCTCCTTTAGAATTTAAAATCTGCCCCCCATCCTTCGAAAAAAAATTATAGGTAATATTTTTATCCTAAATTTTTCTACCAAAAACGTGAATTTTTAAGACAGGTTAGTCTTTTACAGCCTTTTATTCCTAAATAACTTATTATATTCAATAAAATTTAGCATTGTTATTAAAATTTAGTAATAGTATTATTAAAATGGTTGCTTCAGACATTGGACCTCTCTGACCAGAACACCCCTTTGAATTTCACGCTTATCCACCCCGGGTTAACCCCCCCCCTTTAGAAAAATAGAGGGGTCGGTGGTCGGACCCATAGGTGGGCAGCCTCCCTGATTTGGGGGGATATACCCGACCCGAAATTTGGGGGGGGGGGGTGTTTTAAAATTTTTGTTGTGGGTATGCCTCAAATACTCCATTTTTAGCGTTTTTAGTACTGTGTATCCTACCCTCCATATTTTAGGTGGAGGTGTCCGGGGACCCCTAAATTTTAAGGAGGAGGGAGGTGTCGGCTATAATAGGGATTTTTTTGGAGCGGGGGGGGGGTTATATTATACTCCCCAAAATCCCGATTATAGCCGACACCCCCTCCCCCCTCCTCCCCCCCCCGACCCCCTAAAATTTGGGGATATCCCGGACACCGCCCCCCCTAAAATTTGGTGGAATCCAGTACTAAAACCGCTAAAAATGGGGTATTTGAGAATTGAGGTATACCACAAAAAATTTTTTTGGGACATCCCTCCAAATTTCAAGAGTCGTGTATATCCCATTCTCAAAATCTGGCAGGATGCTCACCCAGACCTGTGCACGGTCTGGAAATGCCCCCCTGTTTTATTGGAGGATTTGCCCCCCCCCGCCAAAAAATGAAAAAGTACCCTAAAATTATGACGTCATTTTTAACCTATGATAACGCCGTCATCGCGAATTTTTAGCAGTTTTTAGTCTATTTCAATGTATTTTAAGCCATTTTAGACCTATTTTTACCTTATTTTCGTTTTTTTGTCCCTTTTTTCCCTTTTCCTTTCTTTTTTCTCTTTTTTCCTCTTTTTTTCTCTTTTTTTCTTTCCCCCCTGCTTGCCCCCCCCCGTTTTATTGACCCCCCGTTTCAAAATAATTGCCCCGCCCCGTGCCCCCCCCGTTTTGCGCCGCCCCCCCCCCGATAAACTACCGAGGAGGCGACTTGCACAGGTCTGCCCACCTATGGGTATAACCAGTGGCGTGCCCAGGATTTCATTTCGGGGGAAGCGGTCTGGGGGGGTACATACTAACCCTGAGGGAGGGGTCTGAGGGGCGAGAGCCCCCCAGCGGGGTCAAGGGGCAGAGCCCCTTGTCAAGGGGGGGTCCGGGGGGGCAGAATACCCCCCGGGGGAGAAAATTTTTAATTTAAGGCGCTAAAATACACTAGAAATTTTAATTCCAGATGATAATTAAAACAAAATTTAATGTCTTTTTATTCCTATCCATTTAAAACATGTGTTTAAAACGTTAATAAAAGGTTAATAGTGTTTATAGTAGTTTTATTTAACATGTATGCCTTAACTATTAAGCGGCAAAATCAATTTAAAATTGAAAAACTGAGATAAATTGTCAATTTAAACTACCCGCGAAGCGGGAAAAATTTGGTTTTTTGACTATTAATATGCTTTTGGAAGGCATCAGGAAAGTTTCTGTATTAATATTTAAGAAAAAAAATTTTCTCTCTCAAAATTCAAAAAACGTAAGTTCAAAAAAAAACCCTTACAAAAAAATCCGGCTTCGCCGGATTTCGGGGGGGGGAGGGCGGCCGCCCCCCCGCCCCGCCCCCTGGGCACGCCACTGGGTATAACCCCCCCAACCTCCCATGCCCATTATGGTCGAACCTCCACCCGTACACCTTCCTAGATTTAAAAAAAGCATTTACCCGACGTAAAGCATTAAAGACTGTTCTCCTAGCTCCGGTGACCATGTTCATTTATGCTAGATAGAATATCTTTTGTTTTGAAAGGCGTATCTGAAGGAGGTAGATACGTTTAATATGGATTTTGGGGCGAAAAAGTTCACCTTCATTTTGTTAAATTAAAAAGTTTACTTGTAATTCACCTTTTTTTATCTGCGGAAACAGGTTTTTGTAACCCGGTAATACAAATCTGGAAACTCTATGTGGTAGTTGTTATACCATTTTACCCAATTTAAAACAGCTCATTAATTTATTTTAAAGTCCGAAAGGCATCCGTTTACTGCAATAGCACAACAATAAGAGTTAACACGCAATATGTATTCATTGAATGAAATAAACCATCTTAATTTTTAACCAATAGAATAATAAGCGTGAATAATTAACACAAAGGATGCAAAAAAGATTTAGTATTTTATTAAGTATTTTATCTGGTTTACTGACACAATGTTTTAAGAATAGGACGAGGGACTTAATATCACAAAATTCTGAAGCCTAGAGGGACAATTCCACTTTTCCAATCCCTGTACTTATTTTTTTTAGAAAAAATTAGGCTAAATAAATTCAATATTTTAATTGTGTTTTTAGTTTCTTGTTGAAAGAATGGGAGAAAATTACGCACTTCAAGTCATTCCAAACACATTTCTGCTCCAGTCTCATACATCATCGGCTTTTGGCAGTATTTTAGTCAAACACCTTTTGTCCAAAATGGAAGAATTAGGGGGTATTTTGCTTTTTTTTATTTTTTATTTATGTCATTTTATTTTTTAAAAAAAATTTGAAATCAATTTATTTAATTTTTTGGAGATATAAAAAATTTTTATATGTAATTTTAGTTTATATAATAATAGTTATACTTGTTTTTCTTTAAATTTTTAGAGCACACAGACAAAGCCACACTTTATCTGAAATTGTTTAAACTTGTCTTTAGTTCGGTGCAGTATTTGGCAGGAGAAAATGAACAGATGCTCAGGGTAAGAAATTTTAGATTTTTTGCATGAGTTGTATTTTTTTTACTAGTAGTTGTAAATTATACTGAGAAGAAAAGTGTGGGTGTGTTATATTTTATGCTTTTAGAGGTTTTGCTGTATATTTTGAAAAATTGTATTAACTTGAGGCAATTTAATAAAATTATCTATTAGCATTAAGTAATAAAACTGAAAATCTAGAATGATAACTGTTTACAAAATGTAAAAAAATATGTATTAAGTAATAATAAATTGAGTTTTTACCCTGCCTTACAGTTACATCCAGTTTAAATTTAGTTGTTTAAATTTCAAATTGTAGTCGTTTCGTTGATTTTCACAGTAACCTTAAAGGCAGACCTGTGCATTGCCCCCCGGGGTTAAAACGGGGGGGCAATTCCAAAATGGGGGGGGCACGGGGGGGCAACTTTTTTGAAACGGGGGGCAATAAAACGGAGGGGGCAAGCAGGGCGGAAAGAAAAAAAGGAGAAAAAAGAAGGGAAAAGGGAAAAAAAGGACAAAAAAAGTGAAAATAAGGTAAAAATAGGTCTAAAAAGGCTTGAAATACATTGAAATAGGCTAAAAACTGCAAAAAATTCGCAATGATCGCGTCATCATAGGTCAAAAATGGCGTCATAATTTTAGGGTACTTTTTCATTTTTTGGCGGGGAGGGCAAATCCTCCAATAAAACGGGGGGGGGGCATTTCCAGACCGTGCACAGGTCTGTTAAAGGTGTGGTGCGGAGTCAAACTTTTTGTCTTCGATTCTGATAATTTTTTGAGAAAACTTTACCCCCGCCACGCCACCAATAGCCCATAAAATTTTTTTAACAAAATATCTCCAGTGGTTCAGGAGTTCAAATTATGCACTCAAAGAAAGCCGCTACTTTCTACTTTAATTTGATACCTTGATGTTGTTGCATTACCTGAAACTTATCTTCCCTATGCAGATTATGCATTAAGGGCAAACGCTAAGACAAGCCAGGAGGGGCGAAAAAATTTTAATTCTATAGTTGAGACTCTTCGTCCAACATTAATAACGATGTTGGCAACCTTTACCGCTAGAGTGTTCACTGCATGCAGTGTTCCTCCATTCCGAGGTCTTCATCTAAAGGATTTTTTTAAATCGCCTTATATTGAACTTACTATTTAACGTCGTACATGGGTAGCATAGGTGTTCCAGCAAGGCCAGTAATACAACCTCCACACACAATGGAGTTCTTTTTGTCTACTGGTTTGCTAGATGGAAAACTGCTATGTGTGGCTGACGTACAACAACCTTTTTCTAGCCATGCCAAACTGGACTCATTTCTATAAGAGAAAAGATCCAGCAACCAAATGGTACCTGTAGGCCCGTTGGGTGCTGCCCGAAGGTCAGCACGGTCCCGGTGGCTCAATGGCACCGGGACATTGATACCTTGATCGTTAAGATTGGTGCAGTATTTGTTGTTGTTGCATTACCTGAAACTTATCTCCCCTATGCAGATTATACAAAGGGCAGGCTCTAAGACAAGCCAGGAGGGGCTAAAAAATTTCACCCCTATGGTTGAGACTTGGGTTGAATTGAGACTGGTTGAGGTTAAAACGCAAT
Source organism: Microlaimidae sp. YZB2_3 (assembly GCA_030248175.1). Classification (NCBI taxonomy): domain Eukaryota; kingdom Metazoa; phylum Nematoda; class Chromadorea; order Desmodorida; family Microlaimidae; species Microlaimidae sp. YZB2_3. The sequence goes on from JASAMX010028487.1 coordinate 26,022, forward strand.
ATCTTAGCAATATTTGTCGAGATATTGCGTTTTTCGTACAAAAAACCCTCGTTTTTTCGCTAAAAACAAGAAGTGAAGGAAAGAAAGGTGGGGCAAACTTCACAAAATCACTGCCGTCTTTTAGTGTTTTCAACGAAAAATCTGCGGGTTTTTTGTACGAAAAACGCAATATTTCGACAAATATTGCACCAATCTTAATGATCAAGTTAACAAATTAAAGTAGAAAGTAACCGCTTTCTTTGAGTGCATAATTTGTAACGTAAATCGTTATACCCATTGAGCAATCTGTCACGTACAGAATTGTCGAAAAACGCCATTTTCGTGGGGTCATAACTCCTAAAACACTGGAGATATTTTGTTGAAAAAGTTTTTGTGGGCTATTGGGGGCAGGGGTAAAATGTTTTCACAAAAAAAATTATCAAAATCGAAGACAAAAAATTTTGAATCCGCACCGCACCTTTGAGCGATCTAAACCTAAAAATCGGCAAATTTACCCATTTTAGCGTTTTTTACACTAAAATTGGCAAACTCTAGGGAGTGGCTTTATGTTTTCGAAATTTTTTTATTATTTAATTGGGATGGGATCCCATTAAAATGGTTTCCGTTTAATGAGGCCAGGTCGCATTTAAATGGGATCCCATTTAAATACCAAAATTTAAAATTCCAAAAATCGAAAGGTCCCATTTAAATGGGACCAGTTCCTATTTGAATGGGACTTTTTTTTTCAAGCAGTTTGTTCTAAGTGTCTCATCTTTCCTTTATTATATATTTTTGCTATAACCCTATACTCGACATAAAATTTTTAAAAAAAATAAGCAGCAGGCGAAACAGTCATTCATATGTTGAAAATCAAAATCACTTATTGCTCATCCATCATACTTCGTATTTAGCGATTTTTAAAAGTTAAGTATTAGGGTTGTGCCCAACATGGTTGTATCCGTGGATCCACACTATTTTGACATACACATCGGCGGATTTTTAAACTCACGTCGCAGAAACAAACTCGTAAAATTATGTTAGAGTGGTTTTAGCCTCATTTGCACACAATAGTGAATCGATCCATGGACTTGGCACTTACTGCAACGGAGCCAATGAACTACTTCGTTCTTCTAAGGGCTCTTTTCAGAAGCATTGGAGGTGGTAACCATGATTTGCTTTATCAAGAATTTCTGCCGCTTTTACCTGCTCTTTTGAAAGGTACTTATTATAATTTTGTGTCAAAACCTTCATTAATAAAAATAATCTACTTCATTTAAATACTTAATTTAGATTAAATATAAAAAAATTAAATATATTTATTCGTATGGTATAATATACAGTAGTACAATAAAATGCACTTATATACAAATAACAAAAAACAAAACACAAACACATTAGTACACATGGTCATAAAACTCTAAAAAAATTCTTTGTTAAAAAATTAAAAATTACTTGATAAAATGTAACCTATGAGTTTGATTTTAAATATAACTTGGCTGTACGTCAGTAATAATTGTATATTATATTACCTGTGCATCTGTTTGATTAGTTATGTACCTATATTCCAGTTTATGTGTCGTACATTTTATTTGTATTTTATATTTTGTTTTAAATAACCGTACTTTAAAAAGTACAGAAAAAAATATTAATAATTATTAAACGTTATCTATTTACTAATAAATAAGATAACGTTTAATAATTATTAATATTTTCTTTTTCTGTACTTCGTTTAGGTATTTTAAGATAAGAATTGGTTAAAGTACGGTTATTTAAAACAAAATACAAAACAAAACTGGTTTTCTTAATAAATATTATTTACTAATAAAACCGCACAAACTGGTTTATCAAATTTTTTGATAAACCAGTTTTGTTTTAAACTGGTGTATTAAATCATGGATTTTATTTTTTTCGTTCCACAAAATGACATTGTAATGGCCATTTTGGATTTGCTATTGGCAAGAATGTATAAGACAAGAAAATGTCCGACTTTACGCTGAATTTCTGGAACAAAATTTTGCTAGAAAAGTCGAACATGCGCAAAGTGTCTTTTATTGTTGGGCAAAAATAATCGCAGTGCGAAGAAAGCAGCAGTAAGTGCAAAGAAACTTGCACTTTTTACTGCAATAAAACTAACACTTTGTTAAAAATCAAAAAATGGCAGATTTTTGCTAAAAAAAAGTCGCACAAAAGGTTGCAAGTATGACTTTTCTGGCAAAATTTCGATCAAAAATTTAGTGTACAGTCGAAAATTCTCTCGTGTTATATCATCTTGCGTTGCTATTTAATCGTCTTCATTATGGCAAAATAAGCCACATTCATTACAAAATACACGTGACTGTGACTTATTCCGTAGTTATTAGGGTCATGTTTAAGGAAATCTAAGATAAGTCACAGTCGTATGTATTTTATACGAACTGTGGCTCATTTTACCGTAGTAATGACGGAATACTGTTTATTTATGAGGAGTGTGTTTAAGGCCTAAACAGACTGCAGTGCGGTGCACAGAAGCAGCAGATGCGAGAGCTTTTCGTGGAACTTTGTCTCACGGTCCCCGTGCGTCTTTCCTCCCTTCTGCCCTACCTCCCACTCCTAATGGATCCGCTGGTTTCTGCTTTAAACGGCAGTCAGGCCCTCGTACAACAGGTTTGTGCATAGAGAAAATTAACTCTTACACTTCTGGGTCGTCCCTTGATTTGAGATAAAACCTACTTAAAACCACGCACTTAGACTTTTTTACAAAATACTTTTTACTTATACTCGTGCGGTGTCAAGGAATGCCAATGCCTCCACCTTGTGCTATGTTATTAATCGTGGTCTTTTGTCCTTATTCCACTTAAACTTATGATGCCTCCAAACCTAAAAATATGCGAGAAACTTTTTGTACTAAGCATATTTATGCTATTTTAAAACATGTTAACTAGTTTTTTTTAATTTTTTCTCTCCTTTTTTATTATTTTCTATTCTAAAAATTTCTTATTAAAATTATTCTTATAGATAGATAGATAGATAGATAGATAGATAGATAGATAGATAACATGCCACTGCCACATCGCCTAGAACCCTTGGTGCTCTTATCGGATGCACAAAATCGACATTGTCAAAGAGAAAAAACATAACCTAACATAACTACAACTGCACCAAGATTAAATTAAAACTAGGGAAGAATAAATTACAGTTAAACCTAAATTTAGTAAAATGTAATACATAAAAGCCGTTATGTATCAAGTCCGTGGCCGGGGGGATTGGGGGGATTAATTATTAATATTTATTGCTTTAAAATTTAAGTTTTAAATTCTCTTATAGAGTAAAAATATTGTTTAATCTTAGATACTGTTATTTTAGGGACTAAGGACACTGGAGCTATGTGTTGACAATTTGCAGCCAGATTTTCTTTATGAACACATGGCACCGGTTAGGTAAGTCTTATGAAAAACTTTTAAAGCTATTTTAACTTCTTTTTTTTAAATTTTGTTGGTTTTGCTTAATTTTGCATAAATTGACGACAAAAAGCAAAAAATTGGTGGTCTTAAATTGGCAAAAAGCTGTTTTTTTTAAAAATCTCGACTATTGTGGATAATAGAAAAAAAGAAAAGGGGATTGCTCACTCATCTTTAAGTGATCGTTTGTAAATTTTCGTCGTAAACATTAATGTTATAAACGTCATTTTCGTCTTAATGTTATAAACTGGACCTTAGAAGATGGAAATGTTTAATGTTTAAATTTCAGAGCGAACCTAATGCAAGCACTTTGGCGCAATGTAACGTTCGGCGAAGATCAGAGTCCTGTTGTTGCCCTTAGAATTCTTGGCAAGTTCGGAGGTTCCAATAGAAAAATGCTGACGGACCCGCAAGCGGTAAGATACGAAAATGTGTAAAGAGAAGTTTAACTAACTCTGTAAAGAAAAGTTTAACTTTTTGGAGTAGACGGTGGTTGACGCTCTTAACTTCTTAATTTTAATAAGATTGTTTACAAAAATCTATTATAAGGTTACAATTATTACATAGTACAATTTTGGTTTTTATTGGTAAAAACTAACAATCAACAAAAAACGACAAACATGTACTTTTTAGTATTAACCTAAAATACTGAAGTACAAGAATAGGTGCATGTGCGAAAATAGTGAATTTATTGTTTTGTTCTTTACCAACAAAAATTAAATTTTTGGAACATTTCGTAGCGAAGCGCATCGAAAACGATTTTTTGATCGTAAAATCTTACTTTTTTATGTCGGCCTATCCATAAGTAAAAGTCTATTTTTTGTGCTAAAATCGGCAAAAATGTTAATTGCTCTCTAAAAAATTTTGAAAAGTCTTTCTGCAAAATGTTTTTGTACTTAAAAATTGGCTTATGACTGTCTTTTTATGGTTGTAAATAATTTTGTTATAACTTAATCACAATTATAGTTTAATATAAAAAAATTCGAGATGATATGTGGAACATATTTTATAGAGGACAGTTTTTTTTAATTATGAGTTTATGACCTGTGTTTTATTGCAATTTTCAGTTATTGTTAAAGCAGTTGATTTTATAACTCAGAGGATTAAATTGTTTAAGCTAAGTTTCAAATGGAGTTCTGAAGCCGGTGGTCCCCAGATAGTGTTGGGGTTCGGTGAGACGAAATCCACGGCCCCTGTGTCTTGCCCTTCCGTCGGGCCTCTGGCGCTCAACTTACCAATTGCCGACGCCGTAAGGACCGCCATGGGTTATCTCCACGTTCAGCAAGCTGAAGCGCTTTACAGAAAACAGGTGCGATAGTGTAGTTTCGTTAAGAAAGTTGTAGGAAATAGGAAAACCCATGCGAACTTAATTTTAAAGACTAATTATAAATGAAATATTTTAGGTCTGTAGCCAAGAAAATGTTTTTCAAATAAACAAAATTGAGAAATAAATCTTTAAAACTAAAAACAAAAAAATTAACAATAGAATAAAAAACTAATTTATTATGTTTTAAACATTAAACTTTTTTGAAACAATTTTTCTCGTCGCTGCCATCAGGACAGTCTGATATACCATTGCAATAAAAACTTCCATTTATGCAAAGGCTTCCATCTTCACAGAAAAATAGTCCATTTTCATTACAAAGTTTGTTGCAATAGTCTCGATCGCCTTCGTCGGGAGGATCATCACAATCCCTTTGTCCGTCACACACATGCCTGAACAGTTTAAAAATTCCAAAAATGATTAAAATGTTTAATATTTTTTAACATTTTATGTTTTGGACCGAAATAAGGAAGAGTGGGTCTTGGGTGTGTGTGTATTGTCGTGTGGTCTCTGGGTGCGTGTTTTGTTAATTAATGTTTTATTCTTTTATTTGGTGTGGTGTGTGGGTAGACATAATTATCTTCTCAGAAATTAATATAATAATGATTAAAATAGTTTTTTAAGTCACATGTGTTTAACCTAACTCTGACTTAATATTAATCTTACATTGCTCTCATACAACCAGGTTCTTGTAAATGGGCATCCGTCCATTTTTTGCACAAAAAGTTTCCAAAACAGTTATTTTCTGTGCAATTCTTTTTATTAAAGTTCGACCCACATTCAGGATTCATCTGATCAAACCCATTGCATACACTTTCTTTCCAAATGCACTTCTGAGTGTTGACACATAAAATGTTCCCATAACAATTATTGCCAATACAATTCCTAAAAGGGTGAATTTTACAATTAGAAATTTTGTTGGGTAATTTTTTCTTGTTTAAAATTGGGTCCTGAAACCTGAAAGCTTAGATGAGAACGATCTCAGAACTCAAGAAGTCAGAGGATGGCGCAAAATTTGTGGATAAGAAAGGGGTAAAACCAACCTTAACATGCCCTTTCCCTTTCTTACATATGCCTACAAGGTGGCGGTGGACAGCCTCTCGGGTTTTAGCCGCCTTCAGCCGCCATACTTTTTTTAGGAAGAAGGTTATTCCCACAAAAATGCCATTTTTAGCGTTTTTATTACAAAACCATCGGATTTTTTGGGGGTGAGGTGAGGGGTTGTCGGCACTTCCTAGATTCTTTTTGGAACCTATATCCTTCTTAACCTCCTGCCCATTCATTTCTACAAGAATTACTCTCTGGTCGTAGATCAAAATATAATGAACCAACCACAAATAAAACTTGGTAAAAAAATGCTTATTTCTGTAATATATACTTTTTTTGAACAAGGTTTAATAAATCTAAATTATATAATTGTGTGCATCAAAAATTGATTTTTGACAATTGAATTTTTATTAATTTTTATTCTGATTAATAATACTCATTTTAAAATGTACATTTACTCCCTGTTACTGAATCTAATCTAACCTCTAAAAATTGGTAAGTCACAATACTAAAAATGATATAACAAGGAAATACACCCTATAGGGGGACGGTTGGCTTTCAATCTTCCATTATTACTTATGTGCAAGCCCTTCCCGTCCCTCGTCAGGCTAATATATTTTTTGTTTAGTTTATTTACCTTTCATCGCTCCCATCTTCACAATGAGCTGTACCGTCGCACAGGTACATCTTTGCAATGCATTGCAATTCATTTTCGCACAGAAATTTGTTCTCCCCTCTACACGTTTCTCGACAAAGAAAAATGTCGTTATTATCACTGTTGTCTGGACAGGCGCCTTGGCTTGAATAAATCGGCGTTTCGCACACCGTCCATTTGGGAATACATCTGCTGTTGTCTTTGCACGGGAACTCCCAGTGTTTACAGTTTAGTTTCTCCATGGCTACTGAAGGATCTTAAAAAAGATCTGTAGCTTTTAATTATTTTTAACTGAAATAAAATGTAATGTAATGTAATAAGTGGGACAAAGGGATTGGAGCATTATCTTAGATGGGAATAGAAAATTTTTAAAACGAAGTGGAGTCTTTACCCGAGTAAATGACATTTTAAAATCTAGGAGGGAGGAGGTCCTAGAGGAATGGGGGGAGTCAGTGCGTCTGATCCCTCTAGCTTTCCAGGGGTGTTGGTTGACCCGGGGTGGAAACATTTTGAAATCTAACAGGGAGGGAAGTCCAATATTCGAGAAAAAAAAACACTTTGAAACTATTGTATTTTTAAACGATAATACTACATTTTATTAAATAAAACAAGATGTTTATGCTTAAAATAGGTGTAAAAAACTGATTTCCGATAAAAATTCACCTGTTGTTGGGAATTTAATAATAAAAATAGTACTTAAAAAATTCGAAAAAGGAGGGGGTAGGGTTCAATACAAAACACAAAAACAAAAAAAAATTATTATTTATTTATTTTGGGTAGTAACAAAAAAAATTTATTTTGTTAATTTAAATAATTACTTTGTGTGGAATTACCAGCTCCAATACATTTAGGGTTTTCACATGGCGTTTTTTCTTTCCATGTACGAGTGGGGCATTTATGAGGTGTTGAGCACTGTTTGTGTCGTAATCTAAAACCACTACCGCACGTTACAGAACAAGAGCTCCAAGGTCCCCAACCCATCCAAAAATATTTTGGTGAATTTATTGTTGTTTCCGCGGTTTGATACGTTAAGGCCAATGTCGCATTTGTCGCTTCTGAACTTGTAGTTGTTAATGCAGTGTTGTCGGTTTCTGGCAATAATTGTTTACTTTTTGTAGTTACTGTTGTAGTTTTTTGTGTTGTCTCACTTTCAGTCACTGAAACGTTAATCCAGCCAGAGTTACAAAACCCCGGACAATGTTTTGTCATAAATATACTGTTTGTTTTGCACCAACGAGCATTTGAAAATAACTCGCACTGATAATCTGGTCTAATGTTGTCGCACATATTAGGACACTCTCGAGCCATGGCTCTTGGATACTCATAGCAATGCTTATTGTTACGAAACAGTTGACATTCTTCAAGAGTGTACTTTGAACCCAATGCATTTTCACTGGTCATATTTGCTACTTGAAAATCTATCCATTTTCGAAGTCTGGTAACCAGATTAAACACTGTTGGAGCTTTTTCGCAAGCAAATAATAAACCAGTAGAAACAATGCCGTACTGTTTGAATTTTTCGGTATTTTGGTTTCTGCAGAACAAAGGACCACCTGAATTCCATTGAGAAAACTGTAATTTACACCTGATAACATTCCTTTCGTATCATCATGGCATACCTAACCTTATTGAATCATATGTGTTAAATTTAACAAAAACAGCAAAAACTTTTAAAACCTTTTTAAAGTGTGTAAAGAGGGGAGCTGTAAGAAAGGCGGGGTATGCCTAAAATTAAGCTAGGAAGGAAGAGGCTGGGAATTCGCCGTCCAGGAAAGAAAGTGGGTGTTTTAATGATAGTCTAAAGCTGAATTTTTTCAGGCTGAAACTAAGAATCAAGTATTTTTTTAAAATTTTAATCTAAAAAAACTAGTTTATCAGGCTTAAAAATGTGATTTTAGCTATTTAAACCTGTTTAACTGTTGAAACGAAACAATGATAAGTTCTAGAGCTAGTATTTTAAGCTAATTTAAATTTAGAAACTTTCATTAGATTTATTTTTCTTCCATGAGAAACATTCATTACAATTATCTCAATATACCGGAATCACCATCGCAAACGGCGATGGGATTAGATTCGTTTCTGTCAGCTTCAGTTCCCACGCAAAACAATGCCGGCCCCAGGTTCAGACCAAGATCTGCTGCGTCCTTTTTGCATTTGTCTTCTGTCACAACGCCGATTGTAGTAACCCTAAACTAAATTGCTGCCAAACAGTTTTTATTATATTAAAATCATTTAAAACATTGTGCTGGAGAACCCTGCGTAATTAAACTGTAAATATTTTATTAAATAAATTTTAGTTTGTTTTTTTATAGCAAAATAGTGGCAAACAAATAGATATGGTCCATAAAACCTTAAATTAGCAGATGTTGACCGCAATTGGGAATAGTGGCCCCATCCGCTTACGTAGCATTCAGCGTTGAGTATCTGTTTTTCTGCTCGTTCCTTTGTGTAAGGGGGCAAACATAGTGTCTGGGGTACTGTGTTGGTAGGCCCCAACAGTAGAAGAGCTATATCATATTTGGCTTTGTTTTCGGCCCTTCCGTTGTGCTTATAGCTGCCATGAATTCGCATTTCTATGACTGTGACATCCACTCCAGAATTTTCTCCAGCCGGAATTGATACCTAAGATTAAAAATTTTTATTTTTAATTTTTGAAATGATTTTTTATTTATAGTAGGAGACAGCAAAAGAAAAAAAGGAAAACAAAAAACGTTTATTTATATTCACGCTATTTTAGCCATTTAATGTGTTTTAACAGGTTCGGGGTAAGGAGTAAACCTTCTCCCACTATCCTTCCGACTGAAAAATTAAAAAATTTCTGACTTGAAAAATTTCAAAATGTTGTCTTTTTTTTGGTAAATTTAACACAATAATATTGTATATAACAAAATGTTCACATCACTTTTGTACCAAACCAAGTACTTGATATTTATTTAATTGTGAAAGCACTGTTTTCATACCTTTAGATTGTCTACTCTAGCTACAATCCCAGCTTTGTCATAGCAGCAATGAGCGGCAGTCAAGACAACTCGACCACCAAAAATAAGAGTCCCACCGCAGTTGTGCTGATTATTGTGTCTAATTGACACCATCCATGGCAATATTGATCGCTTTACTATCCCACCGCCCCATACTCTTCTGTTTGCTGTAAATTCTGGCCCAGACTTCCAATCAAATGGGTCACAAATTCCTTCCTGTTTTAGTCCCAACACTTCAATAATGTTTAAGAATAACAGTAATATACAAGAAGCAAATATTATAAAATTTCTTCTAAAAAATATCATCACGCGATTCACATTGTTTTTTTACAATTAGGTTATTTGTTTAACAACACACAAGGATAGTTTAAACCAAGATAGTTTAAAAATTTTATACTTTTAAAACGCAACACTTAATTTAATAAAGTAAGAATGTTACAGAACATGTTTTGTCGTGTTGGCGTTGGCCGTTTTAGACTTAAAAAAACGTTGGTCAAACATTCAATGAAATTAGTTTTTCAAGCATAATTTAGCTGTTAATAATAATTATAGTAAAATAATAATACTAAAGCAGTATCTGTTACACACTTAAAAATGTGAAACTGTATAATAGGGCACGTAATGCATTGTACTTAGTGACTTGCATGCATGAAAAACATTAATGAATTACTCATTAGTGCAAAAATTAGGTGTGAATGCTGGAGGCCATAAATGGCACAGAGGGGGGGGGGTGGGGGTGGCTAGGCTAACGGGCTATCCCCCTTCCCAAATTCTGAGATGGAAGTTTAACCCCATCTCAGATGAGGGGGCCCACCCCCGGGTGGAAGGCCAAAATTTTTTTTGAGGGGTGGGGTCCAGGGGGGTCCGGACCCCCTGGTTTTTAGGGGGGGTCGACCCCGGGTGCGAGATTTCAAATTTAAGGGGGGTCAGGGGGGTCCAATTTTTTAACAAAATTTTTTTAACTCAATAATTTAAGTGTTTTTAGGTCTAATATTGAATTTTATATACTAAAACCGCCTATTTAGGCCAAAAAAGTCTAAAAACCGTGTTTTTGACAGTAAATAAAAAAATATACTGCCAAATTGGTCGGAAGGGGGGGAGGGGAGTCAGCCTCGCAAGAGGGGGGTCAGGCTGGACCGCTCTCGAGCTTTTGGGGGGAGGGGGGGCCGTGGATTTTTCCTAGGAGGGGTCCAAAATTTCAGCTCTAGGGGGGGTGGACCCCTCTTTCCCCCCCTCAAAAACACCTATGTTTAACCCCCCTCTCCCACTCAGAAGTGGAGGGGAGAGAAAAGGTTACCCCCTCTCCAATTTTGGAAAAATGAAAAAAAAGTCTTTAAAATGACTTTTAACTGCCTCAAAACTTAAGGTTTCAGGTCAAAATAAATGTTTTAAGCAATAAAAAGCTCAAAAATGCACTAAAAGATTTTTTGACCTAAATTAGTGTTTTTTTAACCTATTTTTCTTTCGTTCAATCGAAAAACGATATTGGTAAAATGCACTCCAGAAAAAAACGATATGGGTAAAATGCGTTTCTCGTATTTTAACCCCCCCTAATTCAGGGTTTAACCCCCCCCCAATCCGGACCAACTTTCCCATGTACGCTGGAGGACAAAATTAGTTTAAAAGGGCATTTGCTGGGGTAAATCTTGATAAATACTTGGCGTGGTTTGGTTTTGAGATAGTTTAAAATACAGGACAAGTAAACTGTTTTAAAAGCATTTACAAAATATAAAATTCCTTTAAATTGTTAAAAAATTAAATTGAAAGTAACAATACTCGTACATGGGCGGAAGCTAGGGGGGTCTAGAGGATGTAGTCTAGACTTCCCCTTTTTTTGATTGGTGACGGTAAAAATTTGGGCGGGCAGACAGGCCAATATAATATTTAAAAATTTTTTTTCACACTTCGCTCGGATCAACGCTCAATTGTTTTTTTTTTTTACATCACAACAATTTAAAAAAAAAACAATTTTCAGAGGTTTAATGATCTTTTTCAATTTTTTTGCGTTTCGTTTAGTTTTATATATAAAAATTATGCATTATAGTATTTATGAAAAAAATTCTCATTCAATTTGGTCTTGACAACTAAATAATTGCTTAAAGCTACTTAGACAATAATATAGGCGATTTCTGGGTAATTTTTTTAATTTTAGACGCCAATGGTGTCAATTTGACATAAAATTCGACCCCCCTCCACAAAAAAAACCCATCCCTATTACCTAAATAAAGAAATTCTGGCTACGCCACTAGGTCAATCTATTTCGCGTTCAGTTGTGGTCGTCACAAGTACTAGAATTTTTGAAAAATTAATCTTTAAAAATTTTAGATCACAAAATAATAATATTTAAAAAAAGCAGATCACACCCTAGTTCATAATAATATTATATAAAAAAACATTTGACTCTGCTTTTAAACTAAAACAAATTTCAAACTTACAGTAATAATTCAAACAATGCAATTAATTAAAAACATATATTATTAATTATCAGATAACAGAACTAATAATTTACTATGCATAGTCTATGCATAGTTTAATTCTACTCATAGGTGTTTTTGGGGGGGACAGAGGGGTGCACCCCCCCCTAGAGCCAAAATTTTGGACCCCCCCTAGAAAAAATTCAGGGCCCCCCCCCCAAAGCTCGAGAGCAATTTGGCCTGGCGAGGCTGCCCCCCTCCCCCCCTCCCGACCAATTCGGAAGTATATTTTTTTATTTACTGTCAAAAACACGGGTTTTTAGTTAAAAACAGTGTTTAAAAACACTTTTTAGGCCTAAATAGGATGTTTTAATACATAAAATTCAATATTAGACCTAAAAACACTATTGAGTTAAAAAAATTTTGCTAAAAAATTGGACCCTCCTGACCCCCCCCCCTAAATTTGAAATCACATACCCGGGGTTGACCCCCCTAAAAAGCCAGACCCCCCCCTAAAAAATTTTGGCCTTCCACCCGGGGGTGGACCCCCCCCCTAGCGGACCCGACCAAAAACACCTATGATTCTACTGTATCGTCATTTAATTTTTCTTTTTTTTTTCTTTTTTTCAATAACATCAAATTTGCGACTTAATCGCCGCCAACATAAACTATAATTCTAACAAAATATCAACATAGCTATCTGAAATGACTTGAAAAGCTCAACGCCGGATAGTAGTGATATAGTAGTGATATGCACCGGAACTCTGAACTCCGGAGCAAAGCTCCGCTTTTAGGAGCTCCGGAGCAACCCCCGGAGCTCTTCAGCTCCACTCTATTTCTTCACTAAATTTATGAATAATTTAAAAGTGACGCTATAGATTAGTTTGTCAAACTTTTTTCGTAAATTAAATTTTTTTTTAAACTTATTTAAAACATTAGAAATAGTCTTAAAAATGAAAATAACGTAACTTTAAATTTATATTAAGCTTAAATAAGTTTAAAATCGCTCATTTAACAGGCGGAGCTCCGAAGCTCCCTCCACTTTAAATGACCGGAGCTTCAGAGCATGATATTGGAGGGTAGGAACATCACTAATATATAGTTAACATAAAGTTTATGTATTTTTTAATTTTATGATGTTTCGTTAAAAATATTTTGCTTTAGAGTTGGCTCTTAGTGAAGTCAGTTTTGCTTGGCGGCTTGAGAAGTTGCAAAGACATCAAATATTTGAATCAATGGGAAAAAAACTTGGATACAGCGTTAAAAACTGGAATCAAGTAAACACAACTCATAGCCATTAGTAGTTTTTGAATAACCTTGGTAGTGTCAAAGAGTTTGTCATTTTTAGCTTATTCATGGCTTTTGTATCTATTTGTTATTTGTTGCAGTTAGTAAATGTTTAAGGCTTTTAACCCCACTCCAATTCTTAAAACTTTAATTTTAGCTAAATTATAACAGCTTTTATGTATTACATTTACTAAATCTGGGTTTAGCTGTAATTTATTCTTTCCTGGTTTTAATTTAACCTTTGTGCAGTTGTTGTGGTTATGTTAGGTTATATTTTTCTCTTTGGCACTGTCGATTTTCTGCACCCGATAAGAGCATAAAGGTTTTTGGCGGTGTTGCAGTGTTATCTATCTATCTATCTACTTATTACTAAACTAAAATGCCACAGGTAGCGTCAAATTAAAAAATCAAGTTTTTTTACCAAGACACCTTGAAAACTTTAACTTGGCGCGTTTCAAACTGCTTTAAATTTCTGATATTACTTTAAAACCGCAAATTTTAATTAATTTTGGTCCATAAATAAGCAAATTTTGAAGAACTGCCAAGCAGTCCATTTATTATTATTTAGAATGGCTAAAACCTTACTAAAACTGAAAAAGTTGTCTTAAAATAAAAAAAAACAGTGTTGTTTGTTTAGTTTTTATTTAAATTTATATTATTATGTTTAATTCTTCTTATTTTTTTTTTTTCATAAAAAGCCGCAAGTCATTCTTGTTTATTGAATTAATTCTATAACTGTAATTTGTAAATGAAAAAATAAAAAAAATAAAATGAATATGATTGCAAAAGCAAATTGCAAGTAAACTTATCTTTTTAAAAAAAATAAAAAAATTATAAAATTTCATTATTTTTAATTATTATTTTTTACGAATTTTATGCAAAAACCTTTGCTTGTTAGATTTGACGCTTCAGACAGCCTTTCAGTTTATAACATCAACTTTTTTAATATAAAAATAAATCAGTTATAAGCAAAATAACCTATTTGTTTTTAAAATCAAAGGAATTATTTTGTTTTTATCAAGTGAAAGCATGTTGCTATCAGGGACGTAGCCAGAGTTTCATTTGGGGGGGGGGCGGATTGTAGTACAAAAAAAATTTCGGGGGGGGGGGGCGGCCCCCCCCCCCCCTCGAAATTTGGGGGAGGGGCGGAGCCCCCCTTAATTTTTGAAAACGTTAAAAAAGCAGGGATAAACGTAGATAAAGCTGTATAATACACTGTTTTTGGCCTAATAACCTATATATGTTTTTAGCGGTAAAAACATGTTTTCTTAGTTAAAAATTACATAAGCACACATTGGCAGAGCCTGGATTTTACAAAAAAAGGAATTTAGAGACGTTAGTTTCAGACCCCTTGGCTAAACCCACATTGTAAACCAAAGCACATGAGCAGCATCTCGGCTCCATGTTTTCTAGGGTACCTACCTATATGAAAAAATCCGAGCCAATGCTATAGGCGGCAGGAAAATTTAGGAGGGGGGAGGTACATAAATCAACCAATATGATTGTTTGTTTTGCTTTCTGTGTAGTACTTATTACTTATAAAAATTATTGTACTAACTTTGAAATAACATTAGCATCAGGCAACATAAATAACGAGATATATGTATGTATACTATAGAAAGTGACTGCTGAGCAAAGCGAAGCGGAACAAATTTTTGGTTTTTGGGGGTCCATTGGGGTACTAAAATTATTTTAAGTTTGGCGCCGAGCGATTAGCGAGGCGCTAGAAAATTTTGAATTTTTAGCCTCTGAAAACCCCCAAATTTTACTATCTGGCGACCATTTCGGGGGGGGGGGGGGCGGCCCCCCCCCCCCCCCCGCCCAACCACTATCCTTATTTTTCCTCCTGTCCGACCGTTTCGGGGGGGGCGGCCGCCCCCCCCGCCCCCCCTGGCTACGTCCCTGGTTGCTATAATGTCAGACCTGTGCACTGCCCCCCCGGGGTTAAAACGGGGGGGCAATTCCAAAATGGGGGGGGGGGCAGGGCGGGGGAGGCAACTTTTTTGTAACGGGGGGGGGCAAGCAGGGGGGAAAGAAGGGGGGAAAAAAAAGAGAAAAAAAGAAGCGAAAAGGGAAAAAAGGGACAAAAAAAGCGGAAATAAGGTAAAAATAGGTCTAAAATGGCTTAAAATACATTGAAATAGGCTAAAAACTGCAAAAAATTTGCGATGATGGCGTCATCATAGGTCAAAAATGGCGTCATATTTTTAGGGTACTTTTTCATTTTTTGGCGGGGGGGGGGCAAATCCTCCAATAAAATGGGGGGGCATTTTCAGACGGTGCACAGGTCTGTAATGGCATGTATTTACTAGGTGTTTATTATACATAAGTTCTATGAAGTATACGAGCTCCGGAGCTCCGCCTTGTTTTTGTACTATTTTTATGAATTATAGAAGAATAATGCCATCAATTTGTTTGTCAGAAAATTTTGTCACAATTTTTTCCCAAAACTTAATAAAAACAATAAAATAGTCATAAATATGCAAGTAAATAATTTTAAAATATATTTTAAGTTTGAATAAGGTTTAAATCGCTCATTGAAAGGGCAAACGCCTTCATATGGAATAGACGGATCTCCGGAACATGATTATGATAGGAACTTAACTTCATTAATTTATTTACCACTTAGAGAATTGTGTACTTTTTGGTTTTAGCAAGGAAGTAGAAAATAGGTGTGAAGCTATTTATAAGTGTCAGGATGAAGCAGCACGTTCAGTGTACAGCGATGCATTAACAGCGATGTTCTGTAAGTAATTAACAGCGATGTTTGGCAATTATGATGTCCCTAGGTATCATCGATAAGCACGATCCCAGCAGCTTAAGAAGGAGGGGGGCGGTTACCTTGGAGCATATTGCGCCTTTAATTTGGAAGGGTCCGCACCCATAATTTTTAAGGAGGAGGGATTGATTATCTTGGGTAGACATTTAAATTCAGAAGGGGGTCATGGAAAGGGCTGATATAAAAAAAACACTTAAACCATTAACGTTTTTTAAAAAAATTTAGTATAATAGTTAAAAGTGAAGGGTAAGGCAGATTTTTAATTTCTTTTTGAAAAATTTCGCGGCTACAAAGGAGCTTGCATCTCTCTTTACCACCTCCTTTCACCTAAGCTATTATTCCCCCATAGTTGGTTGTACTCTGTACTAAAGGTAGCTGCAAATCAAACGTCAGATACTTAAACAAAAGAATAAAAATTTAACAAATTTTTGGCTTAGCTATACGAACGCAGAGTTTTTAATTTTTTTTTTAAATTTATGTAATAAGATTTTAATTAACTCTTATTCTGTTAATTTTTATTTGTACTACATTTCATTGGTGTAAAAAAAAAGAAAGTAGTAGTAAGAAATTGCTTTTAAAAGGGAGGAGGAAAAGGTGATCGCATTATGTGGAAATTTTGTTTAGTTTTAATAGTGGTTATACTTGTACACCCCGAAAACTTAAAAAAAAATAAAAAAAGAAGTAGGATTATTTTTGTTTATAACATTTTTGTCTGTTTAAAATTGAAAATCAAGTAAAACATGTTCATTATAAAATTATGACAGTATGCACAAGAAGTGCCTAGATGTTGTGAAATCACTTGGACAAGAAATACATATATGTTGTGAAATCAGTTAGACAAGAAATATGTATATGTTGTGAAATCAGTTAGACAAGAAATGCCTATATGTTGTGAAATCAGTTAGACAAGAAATACCTATATGTTGTGAAATCACTTGAACAAGAAATAAGTATATGTTGTGAAATCAGTTAGACAAGAAATGCCTATATGTTGTGAAATCAGTTAAAGAAGAAAAGCCCTATTGTTTTAAAATCTTTTAGACAATAAATACGGACAAAAATGCCTATGGAATCTTAAATAAGTGAGAGAAGAACATTTTAAAAACTGAAACAATGATGATGATACATAAATTTGACATAATTTATTAGATGGCGCAGTAAATTTTGGAGTTTTTGAGGATAACATTTTTTGCTCCACTTTTATAAATAAAAATATATCAAGAGTAATAGAGCACATGAGAATCTTTTCAAAAACTGGAACAAAAATAATACATAAAAAAGAGATATTTTGTCAAAAAAAAAACAGATTTTTTTCACTTAATGCATTCAGGTGGTCATTTTTGTCAATAGCAGTTCGCGCAGAAGGCTCAGTCGTTTTTAGAAATAAAGTTTGTTGTTCCACTGTTATAATTAAATATATACCAAGAATCTCAGAATACATCGGATTTTTTTAAAAACTGAAACAATGATTCATAATCTGCCACAAAACTGACCTTTTTGCACTTAGTGCATCTGGTGGCAAACTTTTTTTCATATCAGTTCGCGCAGTAGACTTTATCGCTTTTTTTGGAAATAACACTTTTTGTTATGAATAAAAATGTTATATATAAATATAGACTAAAAATTTCAGAACACATTGGTTCCAAAACTCTTATAAATAAATATATACTAAGAATCTCAGAACATATTGGGCTTGTTTTCCAAACTGGAACAGAGTGGAGTATTATTCAATTTTATTAAATTTAAATAACACATTAAAACTTAAAAATGATGCTTAAAAAACTTAAAAATGATAAAATATGAGAAAAAACTGACCTTTTTGCACTTAGTGCATCTGGTGGCGAACTTTTCTTCGTAGCAGTTCGCGCAGTAGACTTCGTCGTTTTTGGGGATAAAGCTTTTTGTGCCAATTGGCCCGTGGCAGAGGGCGCAGCAGAAACATTTGTCGTGCCATTGCTTGCCCTTGTACTCCATCTTTTTCATTCCTAAAAATTCAGACTCCTCTTATAGTTATTATATACAATCTCAGTCGTAACAATAATGTATTTTATCGGCTAACTATTTAATTGTATTTAAAATGCAGCCAAGTTTATAAAATTTTGCACTCCTACTTACAACCGATTCTGTAACTTAAATAAAAATAGGAGCAATAATTCCTACTTGGATAAATCATTATCGTTTAGCAAAAAAATTTCGATTTTTGCAAATATTTACAAAAAAATTCTTTCAACATTAAAACAGCGCCCAGTGGTTGAGCATTCGATTTTTAACGAATACTTTTTTTCGCTTCAAGAAAACCTTCAAAAAAAAAATCAAAAAAACTTTAAGAAACTCACCAATTGGAAAATCAATATTTTACTATTATTAAGTTTAATCCTGAGTCTTGAAACCACAAATACACAGCAATTTTTAAACGCGTTTTTTATAGGCACCTTGCACTGGAACTCGGTTTATACATGAAGTATGCAATATAAATAAGCGTCACGATAATGGATAATTACCGTATCTCCTACTTATCTTTCGTAGTATGCAGATCAACCGATCGAAAGCGCGCGAAATTTCGATCGGTTGATCTGCATACTACGAAAAATAAGTAGGAGATACGGTAATTATCCATTATGGTGACGCTTATGTATATTGCATACTTCATGTATAAACCGAGTTCCAGTGCAAGGTGCCTATATTAAGAAAATTACAATTACTATAAAAAACAGTTTCGAATTAATTTTTGGTATGTAGATGCGATCCTAATTTGTGGAAATATATGAACAATTTTAAAAACCAATACACTGTTCAGGGCCCGCATTCTAATGGCCGGTTAGAATTTATTCCGGGTTAAATTTTTTTTTGTGTGCTAAAGTATACGCGAAGAAAATCAATATTACCCAGGTAACTTTTTGTATTAATGTTTTGTATTGTTTTTAATGCAAAATATTTATCTAACTACAGAGATGGATAAAAAACTCATCGCGGAGTAAACAATGCCGGTGCATAAATTTACCGTTACTTCAGCAAAATTAGTCAAAACAACACAAAGTATATTTAATGTGACTCGACATGAATAGTTTTTTTTATTAAAACAATAGAAAAAAATTTATCCCGGGTTTTAATCTGGATAAATTTAATTTTTCTCTCGCATCCTTAAGCATGTAAAAAAGTTATCCTGGTATAACTTACTAACGCGCGTTAGAATACCGGCCCTGTTTACATTTTTTTAATGAAAAAAAACAGTAGTGGTTTTTATTTTTTTATGTTTTTACCTGATAAATTATTAAATATTTTTAGATTAACAATTGTTATTATTTAACAAAAAATTTCAAATCAATTTTTTTTTCAATTTTAAGCTTATACCCTAGCGTTTAAAAAAATGAACGTAGATTTTAATTTTAACAAAAATTTTTTAAATTTTTTTAAGCTCCAGATTAAGATTTAACCATAATATCATGGGTGGCGCGGGAGCGCCACGGGGCGATTTAGCCCCGTGGCGCCGCGCCAACCATTATTAGAGAACTTGGGTAAAATTTGAAATTCAGAATCTTCTTCTTCTTCTTCTTATTATTATTATTATTATTCCAACGCTCTATCCTTAAAAGCGATATTCCTCATTCGTTACTGATTGATCAAAAATAAACATGGGCTCATTAGAAAGAAGAAGGAATTACGTAACTTTCTTAGGAAGCACTTTTTTCATCTAGGTCCTTGTTATCGATTTATTGATCAAAATAAAAAATTTGAAAAACAGACAAATAAAAACTCCCAACCACACAATAACAGCCTTTCGGCAACAATAAGGATTGTACAGAGCAGACAACCAGCATCCCCTCATAGAAACCGCACAAAAAAAGCAGACCTGTTTTAATTGGTGGCAGAAACGGAACCAGTTCCAGCGCCATCTGCTTCAACCGCGCGGAAAACGACGAAAACAACAGAGTACTTTTTTTAATTCTTAAATTACTGATGACAAAATTAGTTCAAAGTTTTATTTATTAAAAAATAATAATAAGCGTCGGTGGCCGGTAATCATCGGTGGTGCGGGGTGCCATACTGCAATTCAACCCACGGCACCGCGCCAATTATACTTAGAGAACATGAGTAAATTTCGTAATTCATGTTCATCATCTTCTTATTATTTGCCACACGGCATCACGCCAACTATATTTAGAGAACGTAGATAAACTTTGTCTGGAGCGTAACTGCACCGCACTAACTATAATTAAACAACGTGGGTAAATTTTGTAATTTAAATTTATCTTCTTCTTCTTATTATTTTTTATTTAAAAAAGTATATCTCGGCAACGGAATGATTACAAACATATGTCATTGTGCAGCTAAAACTATAGTTTATTAGGCTATTTTTTAATTTAATTCAAAAAAATTGGTAGACTAGCCCTGAAAAATGCTCTAAGAATAGAGCATGAAAAAGGGGCGATTTCGCGCTTGTCAAAGATTGCTGTGAGTATGATTTTTTGAATTGACATTTCATCAAACTAAAAAAAATGCAACAGTGCTGTGTGATTAGATCAATGTATAAACAAATCATTATCATATGGTAGAAATTTTTATTTAGTGAGCAGCTGCCCAAACCAAATGCAAATTTCCTATAGTCCACATAATGTCCATCTCAGCCTAGTCCAATCTTTTCTGTCTAAACATACTCCCGGGGAAAAATCGCCCCTTTTTCCTGCTCTATTCTTAGAGCATTTTTCAAGGCTAGTATTAATTTTTAAAATGATGAGGTCTTGAAAAGGGATTGGTTTGTATTAAAGCGAAGGAACCTTCGCTGTAATCAAACAATATATACAAAAGTATGAGAGGAGACAGTAAGGCCCTTGGTAAGTTTCACGTTGCTGATTCCATTCAATAAGAAGAGTATAAAAATAGAGGGTAGAACTTTTTTAACTAAACGTTTTTTTTATAATAAAATAAACTATTAAAGTTTACTACCTTATGAAACATTACACACAATTCCAATTTTAGATTATTTTTTATTTTATTTAACAAAAAAAAAATAAAGTCTTTGGAGTTAACTGTTAATTTTCAGTGCCAAAATTTTATATTGAGTCCTGCGGTAAAATGCCGTTTTGTGCTTTCACATTTTTTAGATTAAAATTTAGATTAAAACATCAATTACTTACCACAAAGAGATGAAATATTTATTTACAAGTTCTTTTTTAATTATTTAAAAATTTTAATTTTTATTTATGCCATAAACTTAAACATACAATTATTTTTGTATGAATAATGTGGGATCAATTTAAATAAAATCAATGTTAAAAAATTAAAAAAAGTTCTCTGATCAAAAAATTTTGTTTCCAAAACGTGCAAAAATGCCAGGGCAAATAAAGTGAGTTTTGAAATAAAGTAAAGCCTGCTTATACGAATAGTTTTAAAAACAAGAAACATTTTCAAATCAAAATAGAAATGAAACTTAACAGAAAAAAATTCCTCAATATAAAATAAAATATAAAGCGGAAGTTATGCGAACGTTTGTCTCAAGTGACATTCGAACCGAAAAGAAAGATCAAATTCGTCCCAAACTTTTTGCTCTGAAATTACCGTTTTTACCTGTGGGAATTCAGCTCACGGTTTTACATCGGCAACTTTATTAGACTCGTGGTGACTTTCATATTGCCGGCAAACGAGAGCAATTTATCAATTATTATTTAAAAGCTTTGTAACAAATAAAAATGTTTCACACTCAAATTCGGAAACATATAAATGCAGTTTCAGTTTTACAAAGGTTAGTTTCCCAAGGATTTTTTAATCTTAAACGATATTACTTTATGCAGCATAACCATATATATTTAACATTTACTCATGAACTTGCAAAGGATTTTAAATAAGGACTACAACTGGAACTTAATTGTAGCTTAAAGTACCAAGAAAAATTTGCTTATTTGCTTATGTCGGTTAATAAAAAAAACAGAAATAAAAAAACTCTAATAATATCCCTTCTGGCTTTTATTAATTAATTAAATCGTTAGGCTATTTGGCGAACTATTAACAATTATGTTAAAAAATATTTTTTTTTTAATTTTTAAGCAAACACAGTCAAAATACATCTTACATTGATTTAAGATATTAAAAAAAACCAACAAAATCTTGTGTTCTACATCGCTTTACATCCCCTCTTAGAAAAATATTGACTTCAGTATCGAATGCAACTTTTTTTGCGCGTAAAACCAATAAAAGTTTTATTTCATTCGAAAAAATACGGCCTTGGGACATGTTGAAAAACATTTTGACGGGATGAACAAACAACAAAATACTATTTAGTGTTTATATGCACATATTAAGCGACTATTTTTTCCATTTAAAACAAATTTATTCCTAGTTTTATCAAAAAGATATGTTTATGATACATTATGAGCGAATTTTTGTGATATTTATACATATTTCCAACTTTCAATAAATCTTAAAAATATGACTTTTAAAACATATTGTTACAGGAATTTTAGAGAGTTTAAAAGTCTTTTACGGTAATTTTATTGCTGATTATAAATAAATTTAAATTATTTATTGTATTTGCCCAGGAAAATGAAAACCTTAAAAATATGTATGAGTTTAAACACATACTTAGGACTGAATCATTTTTTGAATAAATTAGATACTACTAGGATGTTGAACAGAGGTTTCTAATTATTTATTGTATTTGCCCAGGAAAATGAAAACCCTAAAAATATGTATGAGTTTAAACACATACTTAGGACTGAATCATTTTTTGAATAATTTAGATACTACTAGGATGTTGAACAGAGGTTTCTGGTAGTTGACTTTAAACCTAATGTTAATATTATAATTGAAACCAAAGTTTAAACTAAAATATTCAAAAAAAATTTTATAAAGAAAATTTTCTACCTCCTAATTAACAATTGCTTAAAAAATGAGTGTAGCATGTTGAAATTGGGAATGGAATAAATCAGCAAAATTTTATACATTTTCATTAAAATTTAATGATGAAAAATTGTTTAGGGAGCTTTACTTCTCACTGCGCGTAAAAAAACCAGTTGTCAAAATGTTATAAAAAACTATAAAACTTTGTAACAACTAAAAATAATTAAAAATTATTACAACTATTTTAACTTTAGTTTTTTGTAAATTAAACTGTGTCAAATACTAGAATTAACAAAACCTTTCGGTATAGTTGCTAGCCTACCACAGTAGATATACAGTTAAAAAATATCTGTAAACATTTTTGTCATAGAAACGGGGTCTGGATGTATAGATTTTTACACTTAATGGAACAAAAGCTGTTTGTAATAAAACTTTTGTGAACAATGTGAACATTTTTTAAAATTTTGGCGGTATTGATCATAATAATTTACTGTTAAAAGTATACGGTACCAAATATGAACATATTAAACTTTTTTACACCAGGTGTTTTTAATTCATCCCTTCAAACTTCCCGGCATTCATCGCAGAGGGTGGCAAAGGCTTGGTCGTAGCAATTTGCGCAGAATATCCTGACAAAACCCCAAATTAGGGTAGAACAAAATGTAAAACAATGTTAAGGTCAAAACTGATTACCGGCTCCCGAATTCCCGTGCAGCCGTCGCAGCGGATGACAAAAGCTTGGCGGTAGTAATTGGCGCAAAATGTCCTGACAAAAGCCAAATTAGGGTAGAAGGAAAGGTAAAACAATATTCGGATGTAAACTGCTTACCGGCTCTGAAAATTTCCCCGCAACCATCGCAGCGGGTGGCGAAGGCTTGGTCGTAGCAATTGGCGCAGAATATCCTGTCGTTTTTGCTCCCAAAAGGCCGGTCCACCAGGGAGATCTTGCACATACTGCAGAGGAAGCAGTGCTCGTGCCAGTGCTTGTCTTTATATGATAAGTCCTAATAAACATAAATATAGTCACACATTTAAAATACTAGCTCATTACACAAAAATATATGCATACAGATAATTACAGCATTAGCATTCAGTTGTTTCAAAAAACTGGTCTCAATGTAGGTATTTTACTAATGCTAGTAGGTATTTTACTAATAAATATAGGCAAGAATAATCTTGATACGTGAGAAAGGTGTGGGCCTTATTTTGGAGTGAATGCCTATGGATTCGGTGTACTCATTACAGTGCATAAATTATACCTTAACGCAGTATTAAGGTTGAAGTTTATGTATGAATATGAAATGAATCTAGCTTTTTCTTGAAGCTGCAAGCGGAGTCCAAACTACAGTTTCAGGGAAAAGTTTTTATGAACTACTCTTTTTGTAACTCCAGAAAACATCACTGATCACTTAAATTCGATGCTCACAGGTTTGGAACACTTATCATAACACAGTTTTGCGTAGACCTACTGGTAGCACTTGATTTGATAATCAAGTGCACTTGGTAGCACTTGATTTAATGTTCTATGATCGTAAATTTAAGTTTTGTTCAAAGATGCCAGAGGAATCATCTTGCAAAAAGATGCCGTCATCTTTCATTGCCTTGGACATAGCATTACCTTGGAATCGATGCTTAGGTTTGGAGCACCAATCACACTGGTTGAAGAAGACTTCCTATTAGCACTTGATGCAGTAACACGGTTTCAAAGTGTTTGCTAATGAATAAAAAATTTGCTCAAAAATTCAGGAACGTCACGTATGATTGCTGGGGGCGTAGCATTACAACATGGATTTAACATAGTCTTAAGTCGATGCCTATAGGTTTCGATCAATCATCACAACTGATTGGCGTTGACCTCCTTATAGCATTAGATGCAGGAACAAGGTATTATGTTCCCTGTTTATGAATTTAAGTTGTTTTTTTTAATATGCCAGGAAATCATGTCGGATTATCTCCAATGAGTCGATGCCTATGGGTTTGGATCACTTATCATAGTGGTTATGTAGGTAACAAGTTTTCGTGATTTTTTAATGATTTAAAGATTTGTTTAAAGATGCAAATAGATCATTTACAATTGCTGCGCACACTATCTTTGAATCCATGCCCATGGGGTGAGAGCACTTATCGCACTGGTTGGCGTTCGCACTTATCGCACTGGTGGTCGACTGGTAGACCTCCTCATAGCACTTGATGCAGTAATAAAGTTGCAAAACTTCTGCTCATGACTTTACTCAAAGATATAAGTGCTTCATCTTTAATTACCTAAGGAAAATAATTACCTTGGAGTTGATGCCTATGGGTTTGAAGCACTCATCACACTGGGTGGTGAAGACTTTTTCATAGCACTTGATGCCGTAACAAGGTTTTATGCTACTTGTTAGTGAATTTAAGCTTTACTCAAAGATGCAAGTGCATCATCCTGAATTAATGGGAATATAGCAATACCTTGGAGTTGATGCATATGGGTTTGAATCATTCATCACATTGGTTGGCAAAACCTTTTTCATAGTACTATACAGTAACAAGTTTACAAGTTTTTTTCTTCATAAATCAAATTTTGCTGAAAGATGGTAATAGATTACATATAAAATGATCACATTACATGCCTTACCTTGGAGCCGATGCCTATGGGTTTGGAGCACTCATCACACTGGTTGGCGAAGACCTCCTCGTAGCACTTGATGCAGCAGTAAAGTTTTAAAGCTTCTGCTCATGACTTTACTAAAAAACCCATATGAACTATTAATTACCTAAAAAATAGCATTACCTTGGAGTCGATGCCAATGGGTTTGGAGCACTCATCACACTGGTTGGCAAAGACTTCCTCGTAGCACTTAATGCAGTAGGGGTGCTCGTCCCGTAGGATGTAGCGCAGGCCGGTCAGGGATTGGTCGCACTGCCAGCAGCAGAAGTGCCCCGAGTGCCAGTCCTTGTTCATCGCCTTTGTGTATTCCCCGGCGAAGATCAACTGAAACAAAATCAATATATTAATATATTCCGGTAAACATTCTTTATTGACGAACATTGTTGCTATGGATTCAAAATGGTAAAACGTTAGGATATTTTTGATGTTACGTGTGGTAATAATCATGGGTGGCGCGGGAGCGCAACGGGGCGATTTAGCCCCGTGGCGCCGCGCCAACCATAATTAGAGAACGTGGGTAAATTTTGAAATTCAGAACCTTCTTCTTCTTCTTCTTCTTCTTCTTCTTCTTCTTCTTCGTCTTCTTCTTCTCCTTCTTATTATTCCAACGCTCCATTCTTAAAAACGATATTCCTCATTCGTTACTGATTGATCAAAAATAAACATGGGCTCATTAGAAAGAAGAAGGAATTACGCAACTTTCTTAGGAAGCACTTTTTTCATTTAGGTCCTTGTTATCGATTTATTGATCAAAATAAAAAATTGAAAATTAGACAAATAAAAACTCCCAACCGCACAATAACAGCCTTTTGGCAACAATAAGGATTGTACAGAGCAGACAACCAACATCCCCTCATAAAAACCGCACAAAAATAGCAGACCGGTTTTAATTGGTGGCAGAAACGGCGCCAGTTCCCAGCGCCATCTGCTTCAACCGCGCGGAAAACGGCAAAAACAACAGAGTACTTTTTTTTAATTCTTGCATTACTGATGACAAAATTAATTCAAAGTTTTATTTATTAAAAAATAATAATAAGCGTCGGTGGCGCGGGAGCGCCACGCGCCGCTAATCATCGGTGGTGCGGGGTGCCAACTGCAATTTAACCCACGGCACCGCGCCAACTATACTTAGACAACGTGAGTAAATTTTGTTATTCATGTTCATCATCTTATTATTATTATTATTATTTTTACTTTAAAAATTATAATTGCAATCATTGGCGCACGGCATCGCGCCAACTATATTTAGAGAACGTAGGTAAACTTTGTCTGGAGCGCATCTGCACCGCACTAACTATAATTAAACAACGTGGGTTAATTTTGTAATTTAAATTCAGTTTTTTTATTTTTTTTATTTTATCTCGGCAACGGAATGATTATAAACATATGTCATTGCGCAGCTAAAACTATAGTTTATTAGGCTATTTTTTAATTTAATTCAAAAAAAGTGGTAGACTAGCCTTGAAAAATGCTCTAAGAATAGAGCAGGAAAAAGGGGCGATTTTTCCCCGGGGGTGTGTTTAGACAGAAAAGATGTAAACTAGTCTGAGATGGACATTATGTGGACTATAGGAAATTTGCATTTGGTTTGGCCAGCTGCTCACTAAATAAAAAATTTCTACGATATGATAATGATTTGTTTATACATTGATCTAATCACACAGCACTGTTGCATTTTTTTTTAGTTTGATGAAATGTCAATTGAAAAAATCATACTCACAGCAATCTTTGACAAGCGCGAAATCGCCACTTTTTCAAATTTATAGTTGTTTCTTAACATACAAATATAACCTTCTAATTGAAAAAGTGGCGATTTCGCGCTTGTCAAAGATTGCTGTGAGTATGATTTTTTCAATTGACATTTCATCAAACTAAAAAAAATGCAACAGTGCTGTGTGATTAGATCAATGTATAAACAAATCATTATCATATCGTAGAAATTTTTATTTAGTGAGCAGCTGGCCAAACCAAATGCAAATTTCCTATAGTCCACATAATGTCCATCTTAGACTAGTCTACATCTTTTCTGTCTAAACATACGCCCGGGGAAAAATCGCCCCTTTTTCCTGCTCTATTCTTAGAGCATTTTTCAAGGCTAGTACTACCACTTTTTTGGGCCGTCGCGGAATTAAATTAAAAAAAAGACTAATAAACTATAGTTTTAGCTGCGCAATGACATATGTTTATAATCATTCCGTTGCCGAGATAAAATAAAAAAAATAATAAGAAGAAGATGAATTTAAATTACAAAATTAACCCACGTTGTTTAATTATAGTTAGTGCGGTGCAGATGCGCTCCAGACAAAGTTTACCTACGTTCTCTAAATATAGTTGGCGCGATGCCGTGCGCCAATGATTGCAATTATAATTTTTAAAGTAAAAATAATAATAATAATAATAATATGATGAACATGAATAACAAAATTTACTCACGTTGTCTAAGTATAGTTGGCGCGGTGCCGTGGGTTAAATTGCAGTTGGCACCCCGCACCACCGATGATTAGCGGCGCGTGGCGCTCCCGCGCCACCGACGCTTATTATTATTTTTTAATAAATAAAACTTTGAATTAATTTTGTCATCAGTAATGCAAGAATTAAAAAAAAGTACTCTGTTGTTTTTGCCGTTTTCCGCGCGGTTGAAGCAGATGGCGCTGGAAACTGGCGCCGTTTCTGCCACCAATTAAAACCGGTCTGCTATTTTTGTGCGGTTTTTATAAGGGGATGTTGGTTGTCTGCTCTGTACAATCCTTATTGTTGCCAAAAGGCTGTTATTGTGCGGTTGGGAGTTTTTATTAGTCTAATTTTCAATTATTTTATTTTGATCAATAAATCGATAACAAGGACCTAAATGAAAAAGTGCTTCCTAAGAAAGTTGCGTAATTCCTTCTTCTTTCTAATGAGCCCATGTTTATTTTTGATCAATCAGTAACGAATGAGGAATATCGGTTTTAAGGATGGAGCGTTGGAATAATAATAAAAAGAAGAAGAAGGAGAAGAAAAAGAAGAAGAAGAAGGTTCTGAATTTCAAAATTTACCCACGTTCTCTAA
>JASAMX010028489.1:0-32281 GCA_030248175.1 Microlaimidae sp. YZB2_3
GTTAGGTTAGCCCCTTTGGGGCCACTCCTTAGCCCCTTTTTGCGCCAGTAGCCCCTAAAATTGGAAAATAGCCCTTAGCCCCTTTTTTAGACCCTTCTCCCAAAAATAGCCCCTTTTATGGCCCCTTTTTGGGTCAGCTTTAAAAATAAAAAAAAACAACGAAAATTGTCCAAAATCTTTGAGAAAATATGCTGCTGGTGATATTGTACACTTTTAAATGGTTGTTTAGTACTATTATTCATGCGGCTGCTGGAAATTCGGCAAGCACTAAAATAATATACACCTACCTAGATGCACCACTACAATTTACCAACACGATGCATGCTAAGCAAAACCTCAAAATCAAACAAAACATTAAATCTAGCTTGATTTTAAGGTTTTGCTTAGGTTGCTTGGGGAAATTTTTAAAGAAACAAGAGGAGTTTCACCCCTCGGTTGGTCGGTCGGTGTAGTAGGTGTAGTAGGTGTGGTAGGTGTCTTTGAGGTCAAGTGCTTGCCTCTTTTAGTGCTTGCCGGAAATCCACTGTTTTTTTTTTGTTTCATTGATTTTATGCAAACAGTAAATTCCACTATTTTTTGAAACAAATTCTAAAGAAAACCACCACTTGCTTTTAAATTTATAATTATTTTGGAAATTTGTATAAATGATTTAAACAAAAATGATAATGTTACATTTTATTGCACTGAGAAAGCCATTACATCAATTAACATAGACAAAATTTGCACAATATTTTTACGCAGAGCGAAACGATACTGGATTTTGAAGGAAAGCGAAGCGAAGATTAGAAAAGAGGAAAAAAAAAAAGGCCAAAAAATCTTTGAAACAAAAAAACAGTGAATTTCCGGCAAGCACTAAAAGGCAAGCGCTAAACCAGCCTACACCTACTACACTTACTACACCGACCGACCAACCGAGGGGTGAAACTCCTCTTGTTTCTCAAAATTCCCCCTAAGCAACCTAGAAAAACCTTAAAATCAAGCTAAATTTAATTTGTTTTGTTTGATTTTGAGGTTTTGCTTAGGTGCTTAGGTCGGTCGGTGCTTTTCGGACACCCTCTGTGAAGTCTATCTATTCTATTTATTTGTAAACCATGATTACAAAGACTACTTTAAAACATGACTGATGAATAAATGATAATCCTGTATTGCACGGATTTCGATATAAGAATATATCATAATAGAATAATGCATGGACTTTGATATATCTTATATCGAAGACCATGAATAATCGGTCTCTACAAAAATCGTTTTGGTTTTTAAAAACACATTCTGTTTACAAACTATTAAACAAAAAAACTTTATTAAAACTTTAAGGCTCTCAAAAAGGATTAAGCAAGTGAAGAAAAAGCATGAAATCACAATCAAATTAAATAATATTTTCGAAAATAATCTTAAAAGCTTGTTTAGCAATTTCATATTAATCAATTTTTATTTAAACTTTTTTAATACAAAGAAAAACTATTGTTTATACGAGGAACATAATTTTGTTATCAGTCATGATTCGATCAAAAATTAAATACACTGATTTTATTGGCAATACTTTTAAAATAAACAAAAATATGTTTTCTAAAGAAAATCATATAATCTACGAATTTCGTGTAAAAATTCTTGTTTTAAATTTATATTTATGTAATCAGAAACATTTTTTTTTTGCAACTGCGTCGGCGAAACGTCGTATCGGCCAAATAGTCCGGGGGTTAAATGATCATCGGCGTAAAAGACGTCGCCGAAATAGTCGTCCGCGTATTGTCATCGGCGTAATGTAAGGCAACCTAAATCTAAAAAGCAAGGTTTTCATGAAGTTTGTAAACAGAAATTAATTTGAAACAATGACATTATTTGTTTAGTTTTTTTTTTCTTAAAAAGAGAAGTAAATTAACATTTTGTTTTGTAATAATTTCCTTTTTTTTTTTATTTCAAACAATTTTACAATATTGCATTAAACAAAAATAAATAGCGATATTTTTATAGCAGAACTTATTTAACACCTTAATTTTTTTGTTTGGGTAATGTTTAAACTATTTCAAATATATTTAGAAAATAACTCTTTGAACATTCTTCAAACTCAGAAATTGTTTGCCGATTTATGTTTAATAATGTTGAGTTTGATTTTTTTTTAAAATTTAATGACGTGTTCTTGACAAATGCCAAATAGTCTAGAACAACTTTTAAATGGGGCAAGTTATTTTTTCTGAAAATATAATACTTGGGCCTATTTTATAAAAATTTCATGTACTTCTAAATTAATAGAAGCATATTTTTTTTGTATGTTTAATTAAAAGGTATATTTATGAAATTGTGTTTAAAGTTTAAAAAAAGTACAAATTACGAAGTTCCACAGTTAAGTACGTATTTTTTAATGAATGAAATAAGGAGAAATTAAATGTGTTTTACATTAACAATTACAAAATTTTTATGAAATAGGCCTTTGGAGTGCGTATTTCTTTAAATTTATTAGACAAGATACATAAGATTTATTTCTAGTAAATCATTTGTCAAAATAATATATTTAGATAAAAGTATATATATTTAGATTTAGTATAATTAGTAAATACAAAATATTATAAATAATAATATGTGTAAATGCCTCCAACTAAATTAGACTACAACTCCATACAACAAAACTTTAAACTGAAATTAATTTTAATACAAAAAAATATCACGAAAGAAGACCTGACTTACTAAAAAAACGGCTTTGATTTTATCATTAACTAAAAAGCAAATAACTGAACACAATTTTTTATTGTTTTTGCACTATATTTTCATTCAAAAAAAAAATCCATTTCTATCTAGTACTTTCTATCGACAAAATTATGCAAAGTAGGGAATTTGCTGTGTATCAAGATGGTCCACAAAAAGAGCTCTCAGGTCTCAACAAGCCTAACCCTTTGGTAAAAAAAGAACGCGCTATGTTGTCTTTATAACTACCGAAGCATAATTCCCTATTTGTTTTTATTCCTTGCATATTTGTTTCATTAAATTATGGTCGCATGCATATTTGCGGCCTTATTCAAGCAAACAAAAGATTAGGACTTGACAGATTCTAGGATGTGCACCGTGAATAACATATGTTATTGCCACTATGTGATTCACTAAGCAGCTGAGCGATAAGCCAAAAAACGCTAATTTTTATCAGAATACTCATCCCTAAAAAAACCAATGTGATACTATTTGTTTCCCTGAGCTATAAAACGACTTTTTTCAAGTATTTTATAAAAATTTTTATATTTTTTTTAGATGAAAAATTTCAATTAGACAATGTATATGTTTCATGTAAAACTTTGATACAATTTTTGAGAATTCTTATAGTCCTTAATTTAAATTTATCAAAAGATCTTGGAGTGCATAATTTCAGAAACTAATATAAATTTTTCTCAACATTTTGAAATTATTGCAAAAAAGGTTTGAAACTTGCTTCTCTTATTTTTGGAACATTTAATTCAAATAACTTTTGTAATTTACTAAAAGCATAAAAACGTACGTGAGATCTACGTTGGACGGTTGGAGTATGCCAAGCGCTGTTTGAAACCCATTTTTATAACGTTATATTGCAATAATTGAGCGCGTTTAAAGAAATTTTACAAAAAGATTGTTTAATAGATGTCATTTTCGTTATTCTCATTATGATGATCATTTAAAAATTCTTACCAAAACTTGACCATCGTCGTCAATTTACAGATCATTCTGAATGTTTTAGAATAATTCCACAAAAAAAAACTAACCTAAATCCTAATGATTTTTTCTATTTTAATTATAATCACACAAGAGGTCATTCATTTATACTAAAGGTACAAAAATAGAATTAATGCTAGAAAATTTTATTTTAGTAATAGAATTGTCTCAATTTGAAATCCACTTTCTGAAAAACAAGGTACATATAATTCAGTGCTACAATTTGAAAACAGTCTACGATATGGTTCATACTCATAATAGAGCTTACGTAATAAGCCTTTGAGTCATATTCTACTTAACCATACGTCTGTGAACTTTGAGACCACGATTGGTTCGCACTGTGATTGAATAAAAAATTATTGTTTGTTTAGTAAATTGGTTACTAAAATAAAACTTTTAAATTTAAACTTAAACTTAAAGCAGATTATGGTAATAAATTGTTTTAGCTATTTTAAACTTTTATTTTGTTTGGCATGTATGTAAATAAAACTACAAATTTGACCATATTAGCTTTTGGGACTTAACTCTTTTTTGAAATTTTTTAAATTTAGTTTATCTTCACTGTGAATTGTTATCATCTCATATCATTAGGAATTTTAAAATCCGTAGTAATATTGCGGGTGGGTACGTAACGTGCTTCCCTTTGTGGAAATTAAAGAGGGCGAGAAAGTAAAACGGGGCGTTAACTTTGGGTCGCATCAAATTAATCGTAGAAAATCGACTTTTGCTCAGCACTGATTGGCTAAAAATAACTTTATCGCGCCATAATTTTTTAAAAAATTTAACAAGCTTAAGACCTTTATAAGACATTCAGCTTTTTTCAAATGGAACGTTTGCGACCTACTGTATCTGGCTGACCTCGTAAATTTCGATAAAAGAAATGAGCGGGTCAATTAAAATTGTAAAAAAACAATGTTTTTTGAAAACGTTTTTTTTTTTAAAAAGAACGACGAATAAGAAGGCATAATTTTTTAATTTCCGCATTTTCACAAAATATACATAAATTAGTCAAGTCAAAATTGTTTTTGCGTTTTTTTTTGCTTTTTAGTCTTCTATAATTTAAGCGAATTGATTTGTTAGTATACATGTCGCAAAAATTGATACATATATTGAAATTTCATAGAAGCAAAAATATATTAAAAAATAATAGAAGCACAAATAATTTTTGGCTACAAATAAATATTAAGAATTCACGCAGACTTTAGCTTCAACATCAAAATTTTTCATTTAAAAAAATTTCGAGTATTTTAGAAAATATTTTCATGTTGAAAATTCATCACTTCTTTAAAACTCAATCTAAAATAAATTTCACGAATATATACGAGAATTTAACAAGTCAAAGTTTTTTTTCTAATACTATACTGATCTCACGGAGTCCGGAACCAGTTTGACATATGAAATCCATTCAAATTCCTTACAGCGGTGCGAAGTCGAAGGTTTTTGTCTTCGATTTTGATCATTTTTTGTAAAAACCTTACAAAAATATGAATAGCCCACAAAAATTTTTTCAACAAAGTATCTCCCGTGGTTCAGGAGTTATGACCCCCTCAAAAGCGCATTTTTTGACAATTCTGTACGTGAAAAATAGCTTAATAGGTATAACGATTTAAGTTATAAATTATGCACTCAAAGAAAACGGCTACTTTCTACTTTAATTTGATAGATTGATCGTTAACATTGCTGCAGTATTTATCGAAATATTACGTTTCCCGTACAAAAAACCCGCGATTTTTGGCTAACAGGAGAAAACTCCGCAGCTGACTCCGCAGCGGAGTTACCTGGAGTAAAATAACCTTTTTTAAGCTTAAGGCTATGCGTTCCTAAGCCTAAGCAAAGCCTTAAAAACAACCTAAACTTTAACAAATAGCTGCGCGAAGAAAGTTTAGGTTGTGTTTAAGCTTTGCTTAGGCTTAGGAAAGCGTAGGCTTAAACTCCGCTGCGGAGTCAGCTGCGGAGTTTTCTCCTGTTAGCCCGATTTTTTCGCTAAAAACACCAAACGACGGCAGTAATTTTGTGAAGTTTGCCCAACCTTTTCTTCCTTCACTTCGTGTTTTTAGCGAAATAATCGGGTGTTTTTCGTACGAGAAACGGAATATCTCGACAAATACTGCACCAATCTTAACAACCAAGGTATCAAATTAAAGTAGAAAGTAGCCGCTTTCTTTGAATGCATGATTTGTAACTTAAATTGTTTTACCCATTAAACAATCTTTCACGTACATAGTTGTCAAAAAAACGCCATTTTTAGGGAGTCAGAACTCCTGAACCACTGGAAATATTTTGTTAAAAAAATTCTTGTGGGCTATTGGGGGCAGGGGTAAAGTTTGCACAAAAAATTATCAAAATCCAAGCAAAAAGTTTGACTTCGCATCGCACCTTTAAATTATAAAGGTTGCACAATATGCGGTTCTGCTGCCATAATAAACAATGAAGCAAAAGATTTTTCTAAATTTTTCTCAATTATACATTTTAAATCTTTCATAAAAATGAGTTCTTTTGCCTATTTCAACAAATATTGCATCCATCCTATCTATAAAGATATCAAAAGAAAGTAGATTTTTTAAATATAATTGTTATTTCTAACTTAATTTTTTATACCTATTGAGAAATATTTCAACTACAAAATCACCAAAAAAAAAACACCATTTTTAAGGGGTTATACCTCCTGAACCCCAAACGATATTTTGACGAAAAAAATTTTGAGTTAATGGGAAGGACAGCCGTAAAATTTCTGTAAAAAATCAACGAAATTGAAGAAAGAAATATTGATTTTGTC
This sequence comes from Microlaimidae sp. YZB2_3, assembly GCA_030248175.1. NCBI lineage: Eukaryota > Metazoa > Nematoda > Chromadorea > Desmodorida > Microlaimidae > Microlaimidae sp. YZB2_3. The sequence continues at coordinate 6,449 of JASAMX010028489.1, forward strand.
ACACCAATGTATTAATTTTCAAAATAAGCAAAGGAACTTTCCTTTAAGAATATATACAGGAAAAAAACTATGAGAAAAACCTAAAATATTTTACATTTTTCACTTTAAAAGACTTTTTTGGCGATTAATAAATTGAGTTCAATTGTCAGCGACATGTTCCTTCATTTTTTGTTTTCTTTTATATTTAGTGACAGACTAACCAAAAGTTTACATTAGCAAAATTGTTGTTAAAGAAATCGTCTAATAAACAGGATAGTAATAAAAATTGTACTTGGGAACGCGTTTTTTTTGTGCACTTAAAAAATTGTCGAACGAACTTGCTACGACGCACACATACTTACTCTTACTACAGTATCAATTCAAGCGCACATTTTCCCATAAACGCCGTTTGTATATGCGTGAGCAAACGCGCAGGTTCAAATCTTAATTAAAATATCTAAAAGTACAAAAACTATAGGCAAATCCAATTTAGGTGTTGCATAGTTGTGTACTAAATAAAATAATAGGGTTTATGTAATGACTAATCAATACAAAGCCATTTATTATGATTTACATTAGGGCGCGTTCACACCTGATCCCAGTTCCCAGATCCCAGTTCCCGGTTCCTAGATCCCAGTTCCCAGATCCCAGAAACAGCAAAAACAAGTGTTCACACCTGTTTCCGAGATCCCAGTTCCCAGAAAGACTTGGAGCGGCGCTCCAACTTCTGGGAAAAAATTAAGGGAAAGCAAGCGGACAGGCGTCTTTGCGCATATATCACACGCGCTCAGTACACACATATAGATTTTACGTAATAATGTTGGTAATTATGTTAATTAAGGACACACACCAGCTGCACAATATTAATTTTTTGAACTTTTTGTGTGCAATTATTACAACAGCGCTCCGCTTCTTTTTTTGCTGCGTTTCTCCAAGCGGGTGTATGGATATAGAACAAAAATAGTCGGTTTTTAATTAAAACAATCCAAAATCCTAATACGATATTTTTAAACAAATTTTAAAGTTTTAGTTTAAAAAAAATTAATTTATATTATTAAAACGTTTTTAAAATATTATTTTATTTATAAAAGTAATAAAATATTACGTTTTATTAAACTAGACTTGATTCTTAGCTTTTTTTGATACTTCAATTTAGCGCCTTAAAAATTATTTTTAAAATATTCTTTATTTGTGTTTTAACGATTATTTTGTATTCGTACGTACAATTCTACAACACTTGGTAGGTACGATTTTCAATTACAACGCTTCGCTTTTGTTTTGTTTTGTTTCTTAAAGCGGGCACGAATATGATACAAAAATCCTTGTGTTTTTTTACCCAAATCATAGCTAAAACAATTTTTTTAAACAAATTTAAAAGTTTAACAGTTTTTTATAGTCTAAAAAACTAATTTATATGATCAAAACGATTGTGAAATATTAATTTATTCATAAAAGTAATAAAAATATATTTTATTACAGTAAATTGTTTTTACAGTTTTGTTTTAATTATTCAATTTAGAACATTTAAAATTCATTTTAAATATTTTTTTGTGTTTTAAACGAATATTTTCTGTTGTACGTTCGATCTTACGCGCGTTATTTGACTAAAACAACCGTCGCGCGCACGAGTTTTTATCCCGTTAACAAACATATGTGAACAGGTCGTTTCTAGGATCTGGGAACTGGGATCTGGGATCTGGGATCTGGGAACTGGGATCAGGTGTGAACGGGGCCTTACCAAAATATATAATATAACGAAAAATGTGCAACTCCTATATAAAAAAGTACGGAAAAGTAGGCCATTATAATGAGCCTCTCCATTTAAATGACACTCTCCATAATACTGGCATAGTAGCCATTTTAATGCCGGAAAATATGCCGTTCGCCTACGTCACTTTACACTAAATGCGCGCGCATCCCCCAAATGAAATAAAATGTTTTTTATTGATCCGCGCACATTTGTGCAAAATAACCCAGGCGAACAGCATATTTTCAAGCATTAAAATGGCTACTATGCCATTATTATGGAGAGTGTCATTTAAATGGAGAGGCTCATTATAATGGCCTACTTTTCCGTACTTTTTTATATAGGAGTTGCACGTTTTTCGTTGTATTATATATTTTTGGCCTTACTAGGAAAAGAACTCGTGCGCGGGGTAGTTGTTTTTTGCCAAATAACGGTCGAAAGATCGTACGTAACAACACAAAATAATTGTTTAAAACAAAAAAATGTTAAAAATGAATTTTTAATGTTCGAAATTGAATAATCAAACGAAAATTGTAAAAAAAATAAGTTCAGTTCAAAAAAAAACATAAAGATTTATTACTTTTATGAATAAATTTATATTTTACAATCGTTTTGATAATCAGGGAAGAGCGCGGAGCGCTCTTTCCCTTATATTAAATGGGTTAAGTCACTGCGCGGTTAACCGTTGTTGATGGCGTCATCGAATTCAGCAAAACGTTTAATAGTTTTTTAGCCAATTAAAAATCTAAACATTTTACATAACTAGAGTATTACCCATATTTTTCTGATATTAAAAACCTAAAAACTTTTGCTAAACATACCTGAATTTCATACTAATAAGCTTAATTTGCTTAACTTTTTTTTGTTTTTTTTTTTTTGGGGTCCCCCAAAAATTTTTCCCTGTGGTAAATATTTGGAGCTGAATTTTTCCACGTAGATGCTTAATTCCCGCCTCACCTGAATTTTATTCTCGTATATGCTCTATTGCCCGTAGTTAAACCTCTGTTCATGTGAAAAATGACCTTTTTTTTCTAAGTTACGCATTAGGTACTGGGGTACTTGTGTGACACTTTTTTTCCTTACTTAATTACATATTAAGTAACTTCATTCAGTAATACACATTCTCTTGTGGTTATTTTTTTGGTTTAAATTATAATTCCTTACCTTTTTATAAAAATTACTAATTTTCAACGGGAAGAGCGAAAAAATATCCTTACCACTAATTAGCAGCCATATGGCAACAATAAAAATATTTAAAAAAATAAAATGAAATAAATCTTGGGTGACGTGTGAGCGCTACGGGATACAATGTTTCAATAGACGGAAATTTTACAAAATCGAAACAGAAAAAAAGTCTTTTTTATATGGAATACTATGAAGCTACAATCACTCCAAAAATTTAATGCGAGAAAAGACTGGTCTGGGTAACCTCGTAAAATTGTATGGAACCTGGAAAAACCATTTACAATGGTGTGGTTTTGTTGTTAAAAAATAAACCATCAATCCAGAAAAATCAAGCACAAAACGAAAGTCCAAATAAAGCTAATTTCCAAAAAAGTGGTTAAATCAGGTCTAACTAAAAAAAATTAAACAGAAGAAAAACACACTATTTTATATGGTTCTTTCAGGTTCCATACAATTTTACGGAGTTACCCAGACTTAATTTTTGTATAGTATACTGCTTAAAATTACATTGAAGTTTTCGATATGAAAATAATTGTATTCATATCATGAGGAGACCATGACGTTTCTTTTAAAATAAGTAAATTTTTAAATGTTTTATATCTTTAATAAATGACATTGAATTCAATGCATCAAAAGGCGGAAATTCTAGCAAAAGACGAAACAAAGTTTCGAAAAAAAAGCCTTATATTAAATGGAATAGTATAAAGCTACATAGCTCTAAAAACTAAATGCCAGAAAAGACTGAAACAAGTCTCTTTAAAAGTTGTAAATTAATAACAGATTTTGTGAAATTTTCAGAAAAACAAAACCGAATAAAAACAATACGCGTAAAAGCTTTAGTTTGCGTTTTTTAACCATTAATAAAACTTAATTCACATAAATTTCTCTCAAAGTGGATTAACTTTTACATGAGTTAACCAGCTGTAAATACCACAGTATTAGTTAAGTCACACGTCGTCAAAACGATACAAAAAAAGTATAACGCAAGCGTCTTAGTAACCATGAAAAATTTCTGTCATAATAAGTTATCGCATTGCGCATTAAATTTTGTAATTTATCATTATTTTCCTATAAAGCAAAACATACCGCCATATTAACGGCTTTTTAAAATCAAATATCAAGTTCTAAGTCCGAAAAACATTGAAAAATTCAGATTTAATATAAGGCGACTTTTTCTTTAATGTTTCTATTTATGACATAAAACAAATTAGCTGTCAATGTATTTGTTAAATTAAAAGTCGCCTTATATTAAATCTGAATTTTTCAATGTTTTTCGGACTTAGAACTTGATATTTGATTTTAAAAAGCCGTTAATATGGCGGTATGTTTTGCTTTATAGGAAAATAATGATAAATTACAAAATTTAATGCGCAATGCGATAACTTATTATGACAGAAATTTTTCATGGTTACTAAGACGCTTGCGTTATACTTTTTTGTATCGTTTTGACGACGTGTGACTTAACTAATACTGTGGTATTTACAGCTGGTTAACTCATGTAAAAGTTAATCCACTTTGAGAGAAATTTATGTGAATTAAGTTTTATTAATGGTTAAAAAACGCAAACTAAAGCTTTTACGCGTATTGTTTTTATTCGGTTTTGTTTTTCTGAAAATTTCACAAAATCTGTTATTAATTTACAACTTTTAAAGAGACTTGTTTCAGTCTTTTCTGGCATTTAGTTTTTAGAGCTATGTAGCTTTATACTATTCCATTTAATATAAGGCTTTTTTTTCGAAACTTTGTTTCGTCTTTTGCTAGAATATAAATTAGTTTTTAAACTATGCAAAACTGAAACTTTTAAATTTGTTTAAAAAAATGTTTTAGCAATGTTTTGTGTAAAAAAAACAACGATTTTTCCACATGAATGCCTTAAGTAACAGAACAAAATAGAAGTGGAACGTTGTACTTAAAAATCGTACGAAAAAAGCGTTGTAAAATTATACGTACAAATACAAAATAATCCTAAAAAATACATAAAAAATTAAAAAAAGAATTTTAATGTGATAAATCGAATAATCCAGAACAAATGCTAAAAAGCAAACTTATTTTTATAAAACGTGAGATTTTATGACATTTCTAAATAAATTGATATTTTAAAAACGTTTTTATAATATAGATAAGCTTTTTAAAACTGAAAAACTTTAAATTTGTTTAAAAATATCGTGTTAGCTATTTTTTTGTTGTTGAAAAAACAACAATTTTTGTTCTGTATTCGTTCGCCAACCTGAAGAAACAGCACAAAAAAAGAAGCAACGTGTTATAACAATTGTGTGAAAGAAGTTTGCCAAAAAATCAATATTGTGCAGCTGGTGTGTGTCCTTAATTAACATAATTACCAACACATTACACAAAAAATCTGAATGTATGCATATTGAGCGCGTGTGATATAATGCGCAAAGACGCCTCTCCCATCGCTTTCCCCCTTAACGCTGTTGTAATAATTGCACACAAAAAGTTCGAAAAATCAATATTGTGCAGCTGGTGTGTGTCCTTAATTAACATAATTACCAACATTATTATGTAAAATCTATATGTGTGCACTGAGCGCGTGTGATATATGCGCGAATACGCCTCTCCGCTCGCTTTCCCTTAGGGCCCATTCACACCTGTTCCCAGTTCCCAGATCCCAGTTCCCAGATCCCAGAAACAGCAAAAACAAGTGTTCACACCTGTTTCCGAGATCCCAGATCCCAGTTCCCAGAAAGACTTGGAGCGGCGCTCCAACTTCTGGGAATAAATTAAGGGAAAGCGAGCGGAGAGGCGTCTTCGCGCATATATCACACGCGCTCAGTGCACACATATAGATTTTACGTAATAATGTTGGTAATTATGTTAATTAAGGACACACACCAGCTGCACAATATTGATTTTTTGAACTTTTTGTGTGCGATTATTACAACAGCGCTCCGCTTATTTTTTTGCTGCGTTTCTCCAAGCGGGTGTACGAATATAGAACAAAAATAGTTGGTTTTTAACCAAAACAATCCTAATACGATATTTTTAAACAAATTTTAAAGTTTTAGTTTTAAAAAAATAATTTATATTATTAAAACGTTTTTAAAATATTATTTTATTTATAAAAGTAATAAAATATTACGTTTTATTAAACTAGACTTGATTCTTAGCTTTTTTTGATACTTCAGTTTAGCGCCTTAAAAATTATTTTTAAAATATTCTTTATTTGTGTTTTAACGATTATTTTGTATTTGTACGTACAATTCTACAACGCTTGGTATGTACGATTTTCAATTAAATAAAACGCTTCGCTTTTGTTTTGTTTTGTTTCTTAAAGCGGGCAGGAATATGATACAAAAATCCTTGTGTTTTTTTACCCAAATCATAGCTAAAACAAGTCTAAAAAACTAATTTATATGATCAAAACGATTGTGAAATATTAATTTATTCATAAAAGTAATAAAAATATGTTTTATTACAGTAAACTTTTTTTACAGTTTTGTTTTAATTATTCAATTTAGAACATTTAAAATTTATTTTAAATATTTTTTTTGTGTTTTAAACGAATATTTCCCGTTGTACGTTCGATCTCACGCGCGTTATTTGACTAAAACAACCCTCGCGCGCACGAGTTTTTATCCGGGTAAACAAACATGTGTGAACAGGCCGTTTCTGGGATCTGGGATTTAGGAACTGGGATCTGGGAACTGGGATCTGGGATCTGGGAACTGGGATCAGGTGTGAACGGGGCCTTAATTTTTTCCCAGAAGTTGGAGCAGCGCTCCAAGTCTTTCTGGGAACTGGGATCTGGGATCTGGGAAACAGGTGTGAACACTTGTTTTTGCTGTTTCTGGGATCTGGGAACTGGGATCTAGGAAATATGGGAACAAGTGCGAACAGGCCTCAAATTAATTTACAATAACCATCATTTTCAACCAACTGGTTTTAAAAATAACAGTGAAGAGTAATTGTTTTGATTTGTTATCTTATAGTTACCCATTTTTTATTTAATGAAAAATTGCACCAGCCATATCGAGTTTTCTTATAACGTTGTCCACGGTTTACAATAAGAAATATTTTTCATATATATAAAATTAGATATGTTGACAGTTTGCTTAAATTTTTAAAATAATCGTTTTTAAACTTAACTTTTTATGATTTTTTTCGTTTCGTCTCGAACTTTATTAAACTAACCAGCAGGTCATCAGCAAACAAGGTGTTTGCAAATATTTTTAAAGTAAGCCTAAATAAAAAAATGTCTTTTAATAAATATATACTTAAATAGAAGAGGATTCGACCCCTCTCGTTGACGAAGCCAACCATTTATGTAAAGGTTATCCCTTGGGTTTTTTTTAATATGTCACAAATGGTGCATCGTAGAAACATAAAATATTTTAATATATAGTTCTTCCACTTCACGGAAGGTCAACTTTGGAGTGTATTGGAAAATGAGTCAACTGAATTGAATTTTTTTCATAAGATTTTGGGATATAATTAAAAAAATTGACAACGATTAATTTAGGAAAACGAACAAATAGTATAAAAAAGTAGTTTATAAAAAGCAAAGGAAAAGTATGCCTACTTCTTTTGAGGGCACAATTTTTAAGCAGTTTTTTATCACATATTTCTAAAAAAAATTGATTCTAACGGATGGGACAGGAGGCACATTGAAATCACTAGTGCGGTACAGCTCCTGCCGATAAATTAGATCCAACCTCGACAAAATACTATATGTGCCTATATTTAATTTCGTTAATATACGAGGTAAAGTTTTGATTAAATATGGTCCCTGTTTAGCCAAAAATACTTTAAATGTGTTAAACAAGTTCAAAACATAATTGTACACTTTTAAAGATGATTTTTAAAAAGTTTATAATAGTGAACAGTCTAAAATCAATCCACCCATTATTGTGTGTTAAATTAGATTAGAATCGGTTTCGCTCACCTGATTGGACATACATTTATAAAAAACTATTGTCATTTTTGTGCGCGTTTTACAATCAAAAAATATGAAAAATCAAAAACGATGAAAAACTTAATTGAGAATACAAAAATTTTTTTCTTAATTTCTTTTAATAATATTCCTAAATTTTTTGAACCCAGACAATATTTTGGCTTAAAAGATAATTTTCTTAATTAAAATTGACACCAATTTGCATTAATTTTAATTTTAATAATATCTTGCACAAGACAAGCCTAGTTAGCCAAAAGCTTAAATTTTAATTTGTTCAAAATTTGAAGTTTGACGTGTAATAAATAAAAAAAGACTATTTTGCCGAAAAAATAGATGTAAGTAGTTTTTGCTGCAAAGTTTTATTAAAATCCGTCCCCTATTAACAAGTTAAAATATATTCTGGACAAAAAAATACTAATAAAAAATAAAATAAACTTTAAATCAACCGTAATAAAAATATTATTATCAATTAAAAAAATTGCATATTTTTTCATACAGTCTCCCAGTCCATTTACGGGTTATAAATACTGGTTTAACTCTTATGAACCAGGCTCTGTTTTGTTTTCGAATAGATTTGATAGTAGAAATTAGGTGCCTGAGTCAGAAATTATATTTACCTGGGAAAAACGTTGAGCATTATAGCCAGCATAACAGCAACGTAAAATTGCAATTTTGAAAAACTGTTTTCATAAGACTTGTACACAAACCCAGGATCTAAACCCACTACAGCAAATCCTGTATATAAATGACCGAAAAGAAGGCACGTTACACCGCAAAAAACTAGGGATGCCCATATTGGTGTTAGCTGTAAAACAAAAATATTCAGCCAAAACTTGAAAACTATCATTAATTTCTCAAATTGTTTCTGGAAGATTTACAATAGATTTTCTATTTTTAGGCATTTATCACGCAATAGTTGAAATATATACTTAAAGGAGCACTGTCACAAATCAAATTCCTATAACGCCCGAACCGGACTGCTCCTTTAATACTGAACCGATTCAGCTGAAATTTAAAAATGTTGTAGTCTTGTAGTGGAGCACTCTAAATACCAAAGTTGAGTTAGGTAGGTTTGGTATTAAAGGAGCAGTCCGGTTCGGGCGTTATAGGAATTTGATTAGTGACAGTGCTCCTTTAATTAAAATACTTTATATTAACAGATTAACATTATTACAGTGTATGAAATAAATAATAGGCAAGTAGATTCACCTATTTTTTTTAAAAATTTTTAATAATAAAATTTGAAATCATTGATGGCACGGAAACGAAACACAAGTTGATTCAGTTTCGCGATTCCACCCAACATAATCAAGAAGTGTGGATAAAATTTCAAATTTATACATACTTTTTTCGTCTTCTTCTTCTGATTATTAATTAATATTATTCTAACGCCTATATTTTAAAAGTGATATAACTTCTTTGATACTGTTTTATCAGATACATACAGACTTTGTTCATTTAATCAAGTATAAAAAATATGCGCAAGTTTTTAACTTATTTAGGTAGTAGTTAATTATCGATCTTATCATCAAGATATTAATTTGGATTTCGATCGATAAGAAAAAACATGGTTATTTCTATGTTTTTTCAAGGCATACTAACAAATTGGTTTTTAAGCGTCGATATTTATAGACCCGCCGGTTTTGATTAAAAGTTACATCAATCGAATTAAGTCACGTAAGAAATAATTTGTATAAGCATAGCTGGCAGCTGGCACGCAGCTGATTGGTTGATCCGTATATAGTTTATTTCCGTAATAATTTCAGTAAAGTTCAGCGGTATTTGCGCGGTTTTCCAATAAAAAAATTAAGGTTCTTTGACTGTTGCGAACGCAGTTTTTAACCAAACCGTATGCAAATTATTCCTGACGTGACTTTGATCGACGAGTTAGTTAAACTTTTAATATCTTTTAAAACTTTTTTTTAATGTTTAACAGCGGTTAAGCTTGTAATAGTCATAAACTAGCTTCGAAAAACATGCTTTATCAGAATGCAGCAAGTTAAAACGTCGATTTTCTACCACATATATGTTTTAACAGAAAAGAAGCAGACTATACGAAGTAATCACAACTGAAAATTTCTATTAGATTTTTATTGGTTCAAATGTTGATGGTTTTTATTAATTACTAGATGGCCCCCTATTTTGTCTGCCAAAAAAAACCAGCCACGTCTGGTCGGTCTACATTTTTTTGCATACATAGCAAATGCCCGTAAAATTTGAAAGTGAAATTTTCCAATGTGTTTAAAGGCCGAATATTAAAAAAGAAACTACTCTTTATCTATAAAAAGTCTAAAATCTAAGTAATAACAAAAATGTTGACGCATACTGCGAACACTTTACGAATTGCTGAAAAAAAAACTTTTGATGACTTTATTGTATTGCGTTTTATAAAATTTATTCATTCATCAAAAAACTTTGGTTTGGTGTGATGTAAGACAGCAACAAGCTTATTTCAAGTTTCATGCTGAACATAATATTTTTTTAAATTATAAGTATACCCAGAAATTCAGTGGACACTTCGTCACCTCGTGTGACTGCCTCTTTAATTCAGGTGTGCCGCCCCTTCCTTCCCCCCATCAAACTAGTTTACATTGGATTGATTCGACTGTAGTTTTTTTCTAAGCCAGAAATAATTTTTAACACTCTTTCACTTTTCTTTAGTCTTTTTTGTTTTGTTAAATGATAATGAAGTATAGATCTTCTAATTTTAAACAGTAGTAGTATACAATGTGAAAAAAATAAAAATATATTAAAACCAATAATAACTTTGACTATTATTGTTTTTTACTTCTAACAAAATTTATATTTTAATGATAAATTTTTTTAACTCGGTTGACAAAACTTAAAAGGAACGTCGAAAATCCAAACTCATATAAAAAGATATTTATTTATTATTTTACCCAACACTGTATTTCGATTGCAAAAACCGAGAGAATTCCAAACGTCATGCTGACTTGTATAAAAACTGACGCCTCAAATAAAGTGCTTTCTGTTCCGGAATACACCTAAAATATTTTAATCATTAATAAAAGATTACAACACATAAGTCCTCGTGCCGCTTTTTTTGAGTACATAATTTGTAATTTAAATTTTAATACCCATTGAGTAATCTTTTGGTACAGAATTGTCGAAAAACGCCATTTTTTGTGGTCATAACTCCTGAAACACGGAAGATATTTTGTTGAAAAAATTTTTGTGGGCTATTGAGGGCAGGGGTAACGTTTTCACGAAAAATATCAAAATCTAAAACAAAAAGTTTGACTTCGCAGCGCACCTTTAAACGTACAAGTTGCTCGAAGAGAATATTTAACCAAAAGCTTTTAAGTTTTAATTTAGTAGGCTAACTTAGTTTCTCTTTCGCAAAGTTTATCCAAATAGGTTTATTAAAAAAGGGAAATAATTTAGAATACAATATCCGTTTTTTTAAACTATTAAGTACCGACTTTAATTTTTAGAAAACTTAAAAAATAACCAAACAGTGTTATTTTTTAGTGATTAAACTAAAATGTTTAGGAGATTTTCAGTGTTTTTAATTCTCCACACAGATTTTGCATACGAAGCTATGTTTTTTACAAAAGATGTATTTTATTTCACTATAGTTGCGGTTATACATTACGGGTGTGATATATGAAAACCCTATATTTCGTTCTTAAAGACAATACTTACCAACCGGTTCAATATTATACAACAAATAAATTTTTAAGGTTACTCAATAAAATGATGTCTTACCAAGTACGAAATAGTAGATGTGATAGCTGCGCAATAAACGGCATCGAGGCAGTAAGAAGCAAACAAAAAATTTGTGTAGTACTAAAATTTTTAATTATTTTATACTGTTTAGGATATTTTCAACAAACAAAAAAATCAGGTAAAAAATGAATTCCCATTGGATTAATGTTTCAAAAATTGTTAGTCCATTTTTTTTAATATAGAAGTATGAGTATCCTGAATAAATTGAACGCGTAATAGTGGAGGAATTTTTACGAAACTTTTCCAAAACAAAGTTTAGGTACTAAAAACCGTAAGTTTTAAATTTTGGACCATTCATAAATGAAAAGGACTTTTTCCAAATGTCGGCTTGGATGTAAATTTTTATTTCTTCTGAGCTGTGTTATATAACGGTTAATTTAAAACTATAAATACATAATTTTACCTGAAAATAAAATAACCTGTCCTTCTTCTAACTTATAAACAAAATTTTATATGTAATTAGCTAACAGGTTTAAACGGAAGAAGGAAGAATTTAAAAAATACCACACAACTCACCGCACACTGGAGCTATTTTTTTATGAAAAATACTCCGGTTTATTTATTACTGTTTGAAATTAAACGAAATCTTAAATTTAAGCTGTTTGCTTCCTATAGACTTATACTTTCTGTAAAATAATATTAAAATCGTCTATTTATATGTATAAACAACCCAGAAAACTCGCTTTGACGCGCTTTTGCTTCTTAGTACACGCAAAACATAAGCTTTTTAATTTAGTGTTTTAAAAATAACACATACTTTCCCCATTCTACTGTTGCCATAAAGTTTTGGTTTTTTCATAAGTAAACATGCTGGGGCGCATTGATCCAAAATGCCGCAACATACCGGTGTGATACTGGTTAAAACACATGTAAACACATTGCAAAAAACTGTTGGAAGTACGCAAGTGCCAGAAAATCCTGATGAATATCCAAAAAAGAACAACACGGCAGACAAGTACTAAAATATTTATACATAATTATAAAAATATACAGCACCATCTAGTTTTTATACATTTTAACAATTTTTACCATATAGCTTGTCGAATTGATAATTTACAAAAGAGCAACACAACGGTACTACGATATGTAATTTGTATGAAATTCAATTCCTGGAGGCGGCAAGTATGACAGAAGGACAAGGGAACGGCAAGTCCTTGAGGCGATCCAACTTCTAGGAAAAAATTAAAGGTAAGCGGACGAATAAGTGTCTCCGCTTTTATATCACACGCGCTCAATGCACTGCACACATACTAATTTTTTTACATTATAATGCTGTTATGTTAATTAGGGATGACAAACACTAGCTGCACAAGCACAATATTGATTAACAAAAATTAAACAAACACAAATAAACGGTGTTCACGTTACAACAACACCCATTGTATCACGAAACTGTTTATCTGAAGACAGTAAAACCTTGGGTTTTATAACTATTTCATCTATTTTCATATGTTTAAAAGACTTCAGGCATGGTGACCGTAAGCACTCTGAAGTTTTTAAAATGTAAATAATAAAATATTGTACCAATAATGAAGACTAAAAAAATTCATGTATTAACTCTTTTATATAATTTTGCCACTTGTAAATGCTAACTTTATTTTATCTTAACGAAACAAAATCGAATAAAACCAACTATATTTTTGAAGAAAAACAGTAGCGTCTGCTTTGCAAGTTTATTATAAGACCAATGTCCATGTACAAAAAGAAGTCTCTGAATATAATGAAATTTAGGAATAGCAAAATCAGACGCCATAACCGCTTGGACTCCTTCTTTTCCGCTCACACCGATGCCAATGTTGGCTGTTTGTATCATAGACACATCGTTTGCACCATCCCCAATGGCCAATGTGAGCTTTTTCATTTTCAACTTTACCAAATATACAACTTGAGCCTAAAATTTTATTCTAGTTTTCTTTGTTATTGAAAAATTTTATGCAGTTTTACAAACATCTCATTGTAAAGTTATTTACAGTAAAAATTATTAGAATATAGAAGTCTAGATTAGTTAAAACAAATTTTTAATAAACATTTCAAACTAAAAAATAATAAAAATAAATGTAACAATAACGCCAATTACCTTTTGCTGAGGAGTCGCTCTACAACAAAGAACAGAACTACACTTATGTAGGAGTTTCAGAAACAGCTTTTCTTCTTTTAGTGCATAGGCCAAGCTTCTTCCATCAATCACTAGAGCATGAGTAACAGAAGTTGGAGTTATAATATCAGAATCACTTAAGGACTCTGTATTTGCCGATTCTTGACAACCCAAAGATTCCAGGTGCTCCAAGAGTTTTTCTCGACACTCCATCTAAATAATAGATTTATTATTACGTTAATACCAGGGGGACCCAAACTCCCCTAGTATAGCAAAAAATGCGGCGGGCCACTTTTTGTTTTTGCAATAACTTTGTACATTTTATTCACAAAAGTAACGAAAATTTTTCAAAAAGTTATATTTTAAATTTTTTGGCCCAGTGCCAATTTTATGTTGAAATGAACTTAAACTTTAAATATGCGAAAAATTTTTCCTCGTAAATGTGCTTGTATTTTTGTTACTAATAAAGCTAACGGGCTATAATTAGTACGAGGTTGCTCTCTATTAAAAGGCGATTCTAACGGTATGCAATTATATTCGGTATTACATCCTTATCGTTAGGAATTTTGAGTAAAATTTGCACGTGCAAAAAACAATGCTTTTTATGCTGTGTAAAAAAGACTATTTTCAAAGCCTTATTACTTAAGCTGTAGAAGTACTAAAAACTATTTCTATATATCAAAAAAAAACAAAACAGAAATAACCTGGGTTTCAACATAAAGTTACTTTTAAAGGCTTTTAAAATTTTTAAGTAATGTATTAAAGGTATGAAACTGCTAGAATTTTTTTAAAAATGTCACCTTTCATAAGTGGTCAAAAATACATCAAATAGTTTAAAGCGTCTATGCAAAGAGGGGCATTTTTGATTTTTATTATTTTTATTTTTCTAACGCCGTATTGAACGTTATCCTACGTTGAAAAAACCCCACTAAACATTTTCTTCAAACTAAAGACACCCATAGTAAATTTTGAAAATTCTCAAAAAACACCTGTTTTGTTTTCGAGCATTGTAACAGGTATTATATTCAAAACTAATTGAATTTTACTCCTTTTTAGCCAAATTTATCCGAAATTAATAAAAAAGTTTTAAATGACCCTAGTAAGTCTCAAAATGTTTTTTCGCCTTCGATATTTTTTGTGAAAATTTCACTTTTTTACGAAATTTCAAATTTCATTTATTTCCATTATTTGCACATAGCATGGTCAAAAACAACGAAAAACTTTAAAAAATTGCTTATACTACTACAATAACATTGTTTTTAAACAAAAATGTGTAATAATCAACAATAATGTAACTTTATAATAGTCTGCACCAGGCTAACGAAAACCAGTATTTTTCTCCAAAAATGGACGTACATTTTAAGGATAATTTTATCACTTTTGAAGCTTTTCTTAACAAATAAACATACAATTACTCACTATTTATAGATAAAAATTATAAGCATGGTTTTGTATACATTTGTATTGTTTTTTGACTGTATTTTTGGCTTATAACAAAAATTAACATTTCTTTCGCATTTCGGACCTAGGCTGAAATTGTAATCAAAGAACATTGACAAAATGGCATAAAAAGTAAAATATCCCAAAAACATATTTTTTTATTTTGGTTTTTTTTCATATATATTGTTAACATTTGTTGAAGCTACACAAAAAATAATATTTTGCACTGGGCTTTGGCTTAGAATTCGAAATACAAACCAGTTTTCAAAATTCCTTGTTTTCAACGAATTCTTGCAAAAACCCAAATAATTGCACAAAAAGTGAAAAATCTCAAAAACATATCTTTTTATTTGCGTTTTTTTCTCATATATTATTAACATTTGTTCAAGCTACACGAAAAATACTATTTTGTGCTGGGCTTTGGCTTAAAACTCAAAATAAAACACAGTTTTCAAAATTCTTTGTTTTCAACAAATTCTCGCAAAAAGTCAAATAATTGCACAAAAAGTGAAAAATCTCAAAACCATATTTTTTATTGGCGTTTTTTTCGCATATATTATTAACATTTGTTCAAGTTCAAGCTATACAAAAATACTATTTTGCACTGGGCTTTGGCTTAGAACTCGAAATAAGACCCAGTTTTCAAAATTCTTTCTTTTCAACAAATTGTCGCAATAATCCAAACAATTGCACAAAAAGTGAAAAATCTCAAAAACATATCTTTTTCTGATTAAAACTGCTATTGATTGTCCTTGGGTAAATAATGATTTTAAAATGTAGATGAAAATGAAGGATAATGTCTTTATTGAACTCAATTAAACGTTTCGACAAACTACAGTTGTCATCATTTAGTAAAATCTAAAAATACGAAAATTTATAAACATGACAAGAATAAATATAGAACTGTTCAGTGACAAGAATAAATATAAAAAAAGCTATAGGATGGTAGATAAAACGGTTTAAAAAGAGAACAAGGTAATTTACAAGATTACCGAAACAAAGTTAAACAGTAAACAAAAATATTTTAAAATTTGGTAAAACAATTTTTTTGTTTGAAATTGAAGAAAACGGGGTGCGATATTTAAAAATAAAAGCAAATTTACGCGTATTTTAAAAACAAATTTACACACAAAACCCGGATTTTAAAACATATAAAATAAACAATAAAACACGATAAAAATATAGAAAACACGTGAAAAATTTTATAAAACTTTTTTAGTAGGAGATACAATGTGGACGGAAAAAAATCATAAAACATGCAAAAAAATTCATTAAAAAATTTATTAAAAAGTCATGATCCAAAAAAAGACATTAAAAACCTATCGTCAATTAGTCTTACAGCCGCCCAAGAAAGAGCATTTTGCAAAGGCTTAGATTATTCACGCCCACCACAACGTCTAAAATATGCAGACTATCTTCTACCTTTTGAAATTTTATACAGGAAAATTTCGAAACTCCCTATTTACAATGGAAATAAAGAATTTTTAAGGTCCACCATTCAACAATCGGCACCTTCATCTTTTTTTTGGCTTTCAAGAACACCCAATTAACAGTCCTTTTTCACGCGCAGAAATCCACGGTCTCAAAGAACTTTCAGCTAATAAAAATATTATCATCCAATCAGCAGATAAGGGCAACTGCTCTGTAATTTTGGACAAAAACACTTACAATCAAAAAATGCTAAATATCCTTTCTGATCCGTCCAAGTTTTATGAAATAAATTTACAGAATAACGGAAACATAGATAAACGATTCAATCTAATCTTTAATCAAGAAAACGCGTTCAAAATAGTCTAAAGAAATTAAAAAAATCAAAATTGTATTTCATCTGAACTTTATGAAAAATTAGCACCCACTGGTTCCCAACCCGGCCGCATGTACGGACTCACAAAAGTCCACAAAAAACAATACCCTTTGCGACCTATATCTTATCCGTGATTGGCACAACGACCTACAAAATCTCAAAATTTTTAGTACCGATCTTAGCGACAATAACAACAAATGACTTTACTATTTCTGATTCTTAACTTCGCGCAAGACATCAACGGTTATCGCATTGACTCGCCAGAAAATACACCATGGCCAGCTTTGACGTAAAAAATTTGTTCACCAACATTCCGCTCCAAGAAACCATTAAAATATGCATCGACAGCCTTTTTGAAACGAATTTTTGGCCACAATCTTTTTCTAACAAAACGGATTTAAAAGAAATTTTAGAACTTTCAGTCAGCAACTCCGCATTTTATATTCAGTACTCAAAATTATACGAGGAGAGGAAGTCGACCGAATATCAATGGACAACCTACTTGGACCTACCTAAGCTAACGCTTTTATGAGTTTTCACGAAAAAACATGGTAAACAACAGCCCGCAAGAATTTAAACCAATTTTGTACAAACGCTACATTGACGACTACTTTTTACTTTTCAAAGAAAAATCGCATATAAACCTTTTTCTAGACTACTTAAACTCTCGCCACAAATCAATTGAATTTACATACGAATCCGAATCAAATAATTGCCTTCCCTTTCTGGATATTCTAATTAAAAAATTTTCCACGGGATTTACAACGTCGGTTTACCGCAAACCGACTTTCAGCGGTGTTTACACCAATTTCAGTAGTTTTTTACCGGTCTCTTTCAAACGTAGCCTTATATTGGGATTGCTTTTTCGCTCACATCGGTTATCCAGCAGCCTACCACGTTTTTGGAAGGAGGTTAAATTACTAAAATTCTTTCGGGCAAAAAATGGTTATACATATTTTTATATTCAAACACTAATAAATTTTTTCATGGCGAAAGTTTCGGCTCCTACTCCAAAACTCTTAATTCATAATGCTGAAAAAATGCGTGTTTCTCTAGTTTTACCATATTTAGGCGTTTTTTAACCGTAAGAAAGAAATTGTCAAAGTTTTTTTATAATCATTTACCACAGGTTAAATTTAAAACTGTATTTAAGCCACGTTTCGTATTCGTAGTTTTTTCCTTTTCAAGAATAAAGTCCCGTTTTTGTTACGTTCTGGTGTCGTCTTTTCTTTCACATGTCCTACCTGTTCGGTACGGTATTATGGCAAAACATACCGCCATCTTGGCACCAGAATCGCGAAACATTTTCGGGTTTCATTCAAGACAGGAAAACAGCCAACGAGCACGGGACCCTCAGCTATTTATGATCACTTAATAAATTGTAACTTAAGTAATATGCCCAGTTTTAAGGATTTTAAAATTGTAACCACTGATAATAATGCGTTTTTTCGGTTAATTAAAGAAAGTTGATATATAATTAATGACAAACCAGAGTTAAACGACAAAAATTCATTTGTTCCTTTAGAATGTATGTAGTTTTATTATGTATAGTTTTATTTTTATCCCATGTTATCCTCTTTTTTAGGTTCTTTTTTTGTAAGTTTTATAATAGTAGGTTTTATGGTTTCCATGCTAACGTTAGTTCTATAAATCCCATCGTTTTGCAAGTTTTTTAAAAAGTTCCAATATTTTTGAACCTGTGTACATATTAAGTCTTATTTTTCTCTCCAAAGTTTTGTTTTAATATTTTACCTAAACATTCCAAAATTTAAAAAAAAAACTTATTTTACTGTCAGCTATTTTATCTTCTCTTTTTGCTATATTCCATCATTAGTTTAAAGTTGGGTTTTTAATAACAATCAAATAATTTTATAAAAAAATTGTTTTTTGCATGTTTTATTATTTTCTTTTCCGTCCACATCGTATCTTCTACTAAAAAAAGTCTTATAAAATTTTTCACGTGTTTTTTCTATATTTTTATCGTGTTTTATTGTTTATTTTATATGTTTTAAAAACCGGGTTTTGTGTGTAAATTTGTTTTTAAAATACGTGTAAATTTGTTTTATTTTTAAATATCGCACCCCGAATTCTTTAATTCCAAACAAAAAATGGTTTTACCCAATTTTAAAATATTTTTGTTTACTGTTTAACTTTGTTTCGGTAATCTTGTAAATTACCTTTTTCTCTTCTTAAAACGTTTAGCTACCATACTAAGCTTTTTTATATTTATTCTAATCACTGTACAGTTCTATATTTATTCTTGTCATGTTTATAAATTTTTGTATTTTTAGATCTTACTGATGATGACATCTGTAGTTTGTCGAAACGTTTAAATGAGTTTAATTATCATTCATTTTCATCTACATTTTAAAAACATATCTTTTTATTTGCGTTTTTTTCGCATATGTTATTAACATTTGTTTAAGCTACACAAAAATACCATTTTGCGCTGGGCTTTGGTTTAGAACTTGAAATAGACCCAGTTTTCAAAATTCTTTCTTTTCAACGAATTCTCGCAAAAACACAAATAATTCAACAAAAACTGAAAAATCTCAAAACATATCTTTTTATTTGCGTTTTTTTCTCATATATTATGAACATTTGTTCAAGCTACACAAAATAATATTTTGCGCTGAGCTTTGGCTTAGAACTCGAAATACTACCCAGTTTTCAAAATTCTTTGTTTTCAACAAATTCTCACAAAAACGTAAATAATTGCACAAAAAGTAAAAAAAATCAAAAACATCTTTTTATTTTAGTTTTTTCCTCATATATGAATTAAATTTGTCCAAGCTGGACCACAAAAATACACCATTTTAAACCAAAAACGACGAAACCTACGTTCTTGGGGATAAAATTTTCTGTGCAAAACAAGGCGGTTTGTTTTAAAAGTCACCACATTAGCGTTAGTTTTTCTGCCGAATTTAGAAGACACAAAACATTGGATGGCGTGTGTTAAAGGTCACCAGACCAGAATTGGGCTCAAGTAAAATGGGTTCCCAACTACATTTAGAAGAATGCAATATTAACCTTCACACTTTTTTTACTTGCGCAGCACAAACTAACACAACAAAATGCGCTCATAAAACATAAATATTATGTTAGTTTATGATGTCATTAAATGTTAATAATATATGAGAAAAAACTAAAATACAAAGATATTTTTTAAGATTTTTCACTTTTTGTGCAGTTTTGTGCAAAAATTTGGGTTTTTGCAAAATTTTGTTGAAAACAATGAGTTCTAAAAACTGGGTTGTATTTTGGCTTTAGGGTTACTGGAGCCTTGGGAACTTGGAGCTGGAACTTGGAGCAAAATATAGGGAACTTGGAGCCGTAGGTGGGGAACTTGGGGCCGCAAGTTGGGAACTTGTAACCAAAAATAAAAATCGCTAAAACGTACACCTAAGCCTAAGCGAAGCCTAAATCTACCCCAAACCAATTTTTTCTTAGAGGCCCCAAGTTCCCATTGCTCGCGGCTTCAAGTTCCCAAAAAATTCCGATGGCTCTAAGTTCCCTGCTTGTGGCTCTAAAAACCCCGTACCTGTATTATGGATTCTAAGCCAAAGCCCAGTGCAAAATGATATTTTTTGTGTAGCTTGAACAAGTGTTAAAAATTATGAAAAAAACGCAAATAAAAAGATAGTTTTTGAGATTTGTCACTTTTTGTACAATTATTTGAGTTATTTGAGAATTCATTAAAAACAAAGAATTTTGAAAACTGGTTAGAGTTCTAAACCAAAGCCCAGCGCAAACTAGTATTTTTTGTGTAACTTTTTTTAATAGCTGAAGCGGGCCGGCGATGGATATTCCATATTGCCACCTACCACCCTAAACAAATGTTAATAATCTATTCAAAAAAACGCAAATAAAAAGATAAGTTTTTGAGATTTTTTTAATTTTTGTACAAATATTTGAGTTTTTGTGAGAATTTGTTGAAAACAAAGATTTTTGAAAACTGGGTTGTATTTCGAGTTCTAAGCCAAAGCCCAGCGCAAAATAGTATTTTTGTGCAGCTTGAACAAAATGTTAATAATATATGAGAAAAAAACGCAAATAAAAAGATATTATGTTTTTGAGATTTTTCAGTTTTTGTGCAATTATTTGAGCTTTTATGAAAATTTTTTGAAAACAAAGATTTTTGAAAACTGAGTCGTATTTTAAGTTCTAAACCAAAACCCAGCGCAAAATAGTATTTTTTGTGTAGCTTGAACAAATGTTGGGTCGCATTTCGAGTTCTAAGCCAAAGCCCAGCGCAAAATAGAATTTTTTGTATAGCTTGAACAAAATGTTAATAATATTATGAGAAAAAAACGCAAATAAAAATATATGTTTTTGAGATTTTTCAGTTTTTGTGCAATTATTTGAGTTTTTGTGAGAATTTGTTGAAAAGAAAGAATTTTGAAAACTGGGTCTATTTCAAGTTCTAAACCAAAGCCCAGCGCAAAATGGTATTTTTGTGTAGCTTGAACAAATGTTAATAATATATGAGAAAAAAAAACGAAAATAAAAAGATATTTTTGAGATAATTTACTTTTTATGCCATTTGTCAATGTTCTTTGATTACGATTTCAGCCCAGGTCTGAAATGCGCATTGAGTAATTGTATGTTTATTTGTTAAGAAAAGCTTCGAAATTGATAAAATTATCCTTAAATGTACGTCAATTTTTAAAGAAAATTACTGGTTTTTGTTAGCCTGGTGTAGAATATTATAAATTTATATTATTGTTGATTATTAAACATTTTTGTTTAAAAACAATGTTATTGTTGTAGTATAAGCGATTTTTTAAAGTTTTTAGTGGTTTTTGACCATGCTAAGTGCAAATAATGCAAATGCATGAAATTTGAAATTTCGAAAAAAAAGTGAAATTTTTACAAAAATATCGTCGAAGGCGAAAAAACATTATGAGACTTAAAAAGTAGGGTCGTTTAAAATATTTTTATTAATTTCGGATCAACTTGGTTAAAAATGAGTTAAATTCAATTAGTTTTGAATATAATACCTGTTACAATGCTCGAAAACAAACAGGTGTTTTTTGAGAATATTCCGAATTTACTATGGGTGTCTTTAGTTTGGAGAAAATGTTTAGTGGGGTTTTTTCAACGTAGGATAACGTTCAATACGGCGTTAGAAAAATAAAAATAACACAAATCAAAAATGCCCCCCAATGCATAGACACTTTAAACTATTCTGTTTAAATCTTTAACACTGAACAATTCTGTTTAAATGGGAGGGTTTTGACCATCGTGACAACTTCTAGATGATTTCATTTTCTTAGTTATATTATTTGACAATTTAAATAATGCTAAAAGTAACTGAAATGATTTACTATTCATTTGACTTTACCTGACTATTTAATGCAGACATAATCATGACGGATGTTTTTTCGTTGAACAAATGACAAGACTGGGCAATGCTGACTGCAGTTTCTACTTTGTCTCCTGTTAATACCCAGACTGATATTCCAGCTTTTTTCAAATTAGCCAACGCTTCTGGTACCCCTTAGTTTTTAATAAAATTAACATCAAAAAAATAACTGAGCGTATTAATTGACTATTAAAGTAGATGTTCAGTAGCATTTTCAACACAAAATGAAAATGACTATACGTATACAACCATTCCTTTTTAAAAATGTTCATTTTAGTCTTGCGTCTTGAAGCGATAATTAAACAGACATCACAGGAAAAAAATTTTAGGTATGTGCGTGTTCTTCAAGCGTAAACCGGAAAATTAAATTATAAAAAACGTAAAATTTTTTATTAAAAAAACAATTACTGCAGGGGCCTATTTCATAAAGACGTTTGTAAATTTTCATTTTACAAGGCTCCGCCTATTTTTTGTTAATTACATGATAGATGATATACGACACGTCAAATATTGATCGGTCAGTGAAGATGAAATGACGTGGCTACGACCAATCAGCGCAGAGCGGTGCGCGCAGATGCTCCCTTTAGATTACAAGTCGAAAAACCTTTATTGTCTATTTCACAAAAAATAGGCGGAGATTTGTAAAATTAGAATTTACAAAAGTTTTTATAAAACAGGCCCCAAGAACAATTTCAATTTTTATTTAATTTTTGGCTGTCAAAAATAATCTTAACCCGTCCCCGTGATTGCCCTTGCCTCGGTTACAACCGTGAAACCTTCGTATGAGCTGGGTCGTACTAATTTTGATCATACATGATATTTGTGCGCGATTATTGCCCAGTGAGCGAGCAAAGTAAAATGGTTAAAGCTGTACGGTAGCAATATGCAAATTTTTCTCACAGATCGGTCGTATGACCTAGGTCGTACTTATTTAGGTCAAAATTATTTTTTTGAGCGATTAGTACCCAGTGAGCGAGCAAAATGAAATGGTTAAAGCTGTATGGTAGCAATATGCCGATTTTTCTCACAGATTGGTCTTTTACCGAAGATATTTCATGTTGCAAAAATTTGCATATTGCTACCGTAAAGCTTTGACCATTTTAAGTTGCTCCCTCACTGGGCAAAAATCACGGACAAAAAATTAAGACTTAAGTACGACCTAGGTCATGCGTAGAGTTTACCGCAATAAGGTTTACGCAAATACAATTAAAACAATACGCGTAAAAGCTAGGCTAACCAAACCCAAAACCCAAAAAACCAAAGCCACAAACCGGACACTGGTCATACGAAAATACCACAACCGTGAGACGAAGGTTTTACCTTGTCGTACCAAGGTTTTAGGATTGTAACGGGAGAAAAGACCATCGCGGGAATGGGTAATTTTGCAATATTAACGAATTTCGAAAACCAATATCAAGTTTTAAGCGAAAACAGAAAAAAGAAAAAAGCGACAAAACAAAAAAGACAGCAAGAAAAAACACAAAAGAAAAAGCGCCAGACAAACAAGGGAAAAGAAAACAGACAACCACGAAAAAGAAACCAAAAAGCGCAACCAACACAGAAACAGACACCCCACAACAACAGCAACAGCAACAAACACGAAAAAAAACGCAAACAACACACGCCAAAACACAAAACACAAAACCCCCACCCCAACCAACCAAAAATCATTTAATTCGTGTTTTTACAATAAAATTGACGTTTCAGAATTTAATATCTTATGCACACTTATTTATATTTTATAATTTTAGCGTATATTATACAAAAATTAATGTCGGTAACTCCTCAAATTCTATGGAACCTGAAAGAACCATATAAAATAGGGTTTTTCTTCTGTTTAAATTTTTTTGTAGACCGATTAACCACTTTTTGGAAATTAGCTTATTGGACTTTTGTTTGGTGATTTTTCTGGAGAGGTTATTTTTAAACAACAAAACCACACCAGAAAGGTTTTCCAGGTCCATACAATTTTACAAGATTACCAGAACCAGCTTTTCTCGCAAACCACTGAGAGAAATAATTATTTATTAGGAAAAAAATACAAACAATATTTAAGAACGTCATTGTTTTTTTTACTAATTATCAAACAAAATGATATATTTTTGATTTTAAAATTGCTCAGTCCAAGATTAGACTTAGAGCTATACTACCAAAAAACCAAACCCGCAGAAACCCAACAAAACAACAAAAAGAAAAAACAAAAAAACATAAAAGGAACGAGCCAAAAAACAACACCAAAACCAAAAGCAACAACAAAAACAACCCGAAAAAAACCGAAAGAACCAAAAACCAGACACCACGAACACCACGAAAAACAAAACCACACAAACACCACAACACCCAACCACCCAAAACAACCAAAAAAAACAACAAACACCCGCAGCCCACACACCCAAACCAACCAGAAACCCCCAAAAAAAAAAAAAAACCAAAAAACACAAAAAAAAAAAAAAAAAAACACACAAAAAAAAAAAAAAAACAGAAAAAAAAAAAAAAAAAAAAAAAAAAAAAAAAAAAAAAAAAAAAAAAAAAAAAAAAAAAAAAAACATATTATCCAAATTATTAGTGCTTTTTAAGGTCAAAGGTTAATTGCTAAAATAAAGTTTCTCTTTAATGAATTTTATGAAAAATTTTGTTGCAGGCTTTATATGCAGCAAGGAAGTAAATATTTATAAAAGAAAAAGATCTGTTTTGTCGTGGAAAATAAATTTGTCAAAACTTGTCAAAATAATTTTTTAAATTTTGGAAAAGATTTTCATGGGGTAAAAAATATTCTATAGACTAGTTCTGAATAAGGGTTTTTAAGTGTAGAAAGAGGGTACATTGACACTAGCGCCAATGATATGTAGGAGGATAATGACAGAAACAGTCAGCGACTAGTGTACATTTTACGGTTTTAAATATTTTAAATACTTATTGGTGTTAAATCTCGACCCTTTGTTTTCAAAATTTTTTAAATAATTCTTAATATTACAAAAGCGACAACATGTTTTTGGGGATTTTTAGTGTTTTGCCGCTTCTGGCGCGCTTAATTACCACTTTTCTAATTTTTCAATTACAGAAAATCCTTCTATTTAAAAGTTTGGAATGGACTTTTAAAATTCATTTTTATATTTTAAATAGTTTATATTAAAAACATTTTGAGTCATTTTTCTAGTAAACCACATTTATTTGTGTTAAATTTTTATCGACCGATATCGGCTCGCCAAATATTTTTTTTGTTTTGTAATCTGTATTTGCTGGAATAAACCATTTGAAATTTTAAATTAAAAAAACCATGTAGGTTTGAAATTAATTTCAAAGCACAAATTTCGACTTTATTTTTTGCTAATTTGAAATCATTGTTCACAAAAATACTATTTTAGTGATGATTTCTAACAATTGTGATTCTGAACATTCTTTTTTGAAAACCAGTTCTCTTTAAAATAAATTTAACATGGATCAAATTTGCAAAGCTTGTGAAGCTAATATTAATCCAGAAGAAGTTTTAGTCTTTTGCAAAACTTGCGATAAAAAATATCATAGAAAATGTGGAGACACTATTACAAGTAGTATT
>JASAMX010028492.1:0-16763 GCA_030248175.1 Microlaimidae sp. YZB2_3
TTCTATTTCATCGGCTAAAATAAAATAATAAAGTACTAAACCTGGAATAGCATTATTATAAATTTTTAACAAAGCAAAATTTATTTTTGGAAAAATCTTTTTGTAATCAGAGTCATTATTATATTTTACAAATTTAAAAAACAAGTTACCGTGGCTGAGAGGCGCCTCCTTTTTTCACAGGTAACCCTCCGTATGTTTGGCCCTCAAAAC
The DNA here is from genome assembly GCA_030248175.1 of Microlaimidae sp. YZB2_3. NCBI lineage: Eukaryota > Metazoa > Nematoda > Chromadorea > Desmodorida > Microlaimidae > Microlaimidae sp. YZB2_3. The sequence goes on from JASAMX010028492.1 coordinate 211, forward strand.
TTCGGCTTATCCTAAAAATGAAAGCCTATTGACTAGGAAATGTATATAACTGTTATGTAAAAATTTAAAACTGTTTTTAAAAAAACAACGTTATGTAAACCTTGTTTAAAAATTTATGTTTGGATTTATATTAATGATTTTTCTCATCAATTTTTACTATTTTCTTATCAATTTTGGTTTTTAATAGTACAAATGTTTTATAGTTACCTTGCAGGTGTTGCAGATACCGCAATCTGCTTCTTTCTGCAGCCCGAGCTCACTTTGAATATCCTAAACTAATAAAATTTATTAAAATAAAATCAGAAAAGACACAGGATATATTATAAACAATTATTTTGTTTTCTTAAAAAATGCTATATTGATTGAAGTTGCCAGAAAAACTTAGGTGCTGAATATGATAAAAATTATTGTTTTCTTTTATATTTAAATAAATAATAGTTTTTTTACCTGCCATACGGGATCGTCGCCGTTCTCTTGGGTGGCTTTGGGGAGGTTTTAGAGCTTTTCGTCTTGTTCTTTAATGTCCACCAGCCGGATGTTTTCTGAAAAGAAAACAAAATATATAGAAGCAATCCAATTTTTTTAAAGCATAACAAAATTATTAAAAAATAGTTTTATGATGACAATTAAGCTTATAAGTTAAAACGTGGTAAATAATAATATAAATTTACATTCTAGTTTGCCAACATTACGTTTGTGCAGGGCTTTGTGCTGGTTTCGCAGGTAGTCCCTCAAAAATTTCTCGGCGGCGTTGTCATAAGACATTTTCAGACGCCTTACAGCGGTTGAGTCTAAAAAAATCAATAAATTACACTAGATTTAATATATCAAAATTCATTTAAATTTTGTTTTAATTGTTTATAAAGCCATTTGAATTTTTTTTTGTTTTTTTTGTGATAACCGTCTATTTTTCGCAATTAGAAAGTTTATGGGAAATCTGTTTATTTTTACCTTTGACCTCCTTCTGCAGAAGCGTGGCTTTTGTGGCTTGAAAGACTTCGTTGCTTTCCAAGAATCCCCGCCACTCGGCAGCTGCTTCGCCTGTTTCTTGGAGTAAACAGGGTCTTCCAGCCGGCGGTTGTAAGCGGTTGTCAGGTTCCGGGCGAAATGGACCAAGCGCTCCTGTTTGGACACCCCGAAAAGGCGGCCTAAAAGTGCAAAGCATTATTAAATTTGTGTTGTAAATAAAAAAATTAATTCCCCGCATAAATCAAAAGGTGAAAAAGCAAATTTGTGCACTTATTGCATCTGTGCGTTAGTTACAAATTACTCTACCTTTTCTATAATTTTCAAAGATTAAATAAAAACTGTCTTTTACCGGTGATGTCCCCGTAACGAATGCTGTCCGACCGGATGTAGTACTTTTCGGCAGTGTTGGCATGTGGCATCCACCCGGCGGCCTGAATCACCTCGGTGGCGGTTCCGGCGTTGTAGACGCCGCTCTCCATGCACTTGTTGTTGTTGTACGAGGAGACGAACCCCTATAAAAAATCATGCATTTAATTAATATCACTAAATTATAAAATCTAAGAAATGTAAAATGTAAAAATTAGAATTAATAAAATAATATAAATAACCAACAGTTTACAATTTTTTGCCTTAGACATAAATATTTTCTAAAATATTTTGTTGTAGGAATGTTTATTACATAAAAACGTTTAATTTTTTATGTCAAACGTAGTATATTGAATAATGTTCATTTTTTAAACAAAATATCAAAAAAATTTGAAAAAGAAAAATTTATGAATGAAGTCCTTTGACGGGTTTTGAACCCTGTAGATCGACAATCTTAGACCGCGGCTCTAACCACTCAGCCAATAGATAGTGATAAAAGACCCTTATAAATAAGATGACTTAGTTTATTGGTTTGCGGTTGAATTGAATTGAATAAAAATTGAAAACAAAATGATTAGCAACAATCTTAATAAATGTTTGGAAATAGTTAGACAGACCTGTGCACGTTCTGGAAATGCCCCCAGTTTTATTGGAGGATTTGCCCTCCCCGTTTTGCTCCTTCCCGCCAAAAATGAAAAAGTACCCTAAAATTATGACGCCATTTTTGACCTATGATGACGCCATCATCGCGAATTTTTTGCAGTTTTTAGCTTTTTTCAATGTATTTTAAGCCATTTTAGACCTATTTTTACCTTACTTTCGCTTTTTTTGTCCCTTTTCCCCTTTTCTCTTCTTTTTTTCTCCTTTTTTTTCTTTCCCCCCTGCTTGCCCCCTGTTTCAAAAAAGTTGCCCCCCCCCGAGCCCCCCATTTTGGAAATGCCCCCCCATTTTAACCCGGGGGGGGCAGTGCACAGGTCTGGTTAGATACGCGCTTGAACAGTACTTGTGATAGTATTTTAGTTTTTTTTATCAATTTTGACAAAATTGTACTAATAATCAAACATAATCAAAAGTATTCATACCACTCGGAGGCTTCCGAAGGTATATTGCACTTTGTCAAAACCGGCCTTTCGCACCGTTTGCGTGAAAAGTTTCCGGGCCGTCCTAAGCGGGCCACTCGGCTAAAAATGACAAGTGTTTATAATTGTACAATTTCTAAAAGAAAAATATCAGAATTAGTTATGTATATCGATTTAATTATGATACAATAATGTTATATGAATTGTTTCTGCTAAAGATAATGATTTTCTACCACAATTGTCCCACTGTTGTGATCGTAGTGGCAAAACAGCGGCTCGTTCATCTTGTCTTCTTTGACCTTCAGCGATCCACCATCCAGGAGATCCTGGAACGACCCGGCTTCTAGAGCTCCGCGCACGCTTAAAAACAACCCCATCAGGAGGATGGGGTTGTGGGCGTTGTGGAACGGCGCAACTGAGGTGAACAGAAACTCCTCCCTAAAATCAGAAATATAAAGGCTATAGTTGGAATAAAGTTTTAAACGTGTATTACAACAATAATGTTAAAAATTTGTTATTCTAAAACAAATGAAAAATCATGTAAAGCAGAATCTAAAACACAGTATTATCAAGAATACATGAAAATTAATTAATAAAGAAAAGAAGAATGAGAAATGAAGAACAAATTATATGGGATATGTGTGGATCCAACCTAAATGCATACGTATGCATATGTTATGCATACGTATGCATATGTTATGCATACGTATGCATAAATTCATATGCATACGTATGCATATTTTTTTTAGTTATATGCATACATATGCATTTTTCCGGAAAGTATATGCATACGTATGCATTTTTTTGTTACTTTTATGCATATGTATGCATAAAAGTTAGAAAAAGTTTCAAAAAAAATGCATATGTATGCATATACTTTCCGGAAAAATGCATACGTATGCATATAACTAAAAAAATATGCATACATATGCATATAAACATATGCATACGTATGCATTTAGGTTGGATCCACACATAGCCCATATAATTTGTTCTTCATTTCTCATTCTTCTTTTCTTTATTAATTAATTTTAATGTATTCTTGGTATTATGTAATGTTTACTTTCCAGAAAATGTTATAAAAAAGTTAATGTTAATTTTACGAGTATCGCCGGTCTTGCTTCCCCTTGTCGTGCCAGATAGTGATTACGAATTTTAAATCCACGGGGTCTTCACGGGGCTCGCGCCATCTAGAGTAAACAGAATTAAAATTATTTTATTTAAAGCAAAATTTTTTCTTCTTTATAAAACTTGTTTTAGCAAAAAATTATAAAAGTTTTTGTTGTTAAAAAATCTAAAAAATGCATGAAATGTAAATAGAATTTTTTTTAAAATGCGAGGGATTGACTGAAATTTGTTTTTGCGTTATAAGAAACAAATGATTTTCTAGTAATACAAAAAAATAAAATATCTACTCAAAAAAAAGGTCCTGGAGCTTAATCTCCTCATAGTCATCATATTCGATAAGCGAAGATTGGCGTCGACCCCATATTGCGCCGACCGCGATAAGCAGACAGGCTGAAACAAAACCAAATCAGACAAATATTATCTTGCAATAAACCTACAACTAAAATATAATAAATGTATTGACGAAGACAAATATAACTTATAATTAGATTGTGTAGCAATGTAGATAAAATATTATGATATATATACCATATTATTATAACAGGGAAAATACCGTACTCTGCAAATCTGTGACGGTGTCGATGCCCACTACGTTCAGCATATGTTTTATGTTCGGAGGGTGGAGAGGGCTCTTCACTTTTGGCTGGGTACTCCCGTACCGTTGTTTCCAGTACTGGCGGACTTTCGTGTGTATCTTTGGAAACATCAGGTGGGGCGACAGGAACGAAAACCTGTGGGCCTAAAATTAAATTCACAGTTTTATCAGTTTTAGTTACCTATTATTTACATTTAAACGCAAACCACAATATTTGGTTGGTATTGTTATTTTTTTGAAAAAAATTGCTTCGTTTACGTTTATTATTGAAGAAAGTGTAAAAGCATTAAAACTTACGTGATTTACTTTTAAACTATAGGCAAATAAAATCTAGCTTACCGCGATATTTGCATTATTGAATCGACTATTTAACAACAAAAACATTTAAAATTTAAAAAAAAAAAATTGATTAATAACAAAGTATAAAAATTTTATTTCAATAATTATTTATCAAATTATTTAATTTGGAACCTAAATGCAATTTTTTTAAGAACTAAAGCTGGTTAATTTTTGTTTATTTTGTGAAAATGTGGAATTGAAAAAAAATTATGCGTTCTTATTTCTTTTTTTTAAACGTCATTACCGCATAATTTTAATTGGTCCTCATGTCTGCATTCTAATTTTCAGCGTCAGCCAGATATTATTCAACCATACATTAATAAAATACATTTACCAATGTTAAAAAATAGACACATTGTGTATTTCAAATTATAATTGTAATAGGACTCATTATGTCGTATCTAAACTTCTAAATGTTTTTATTTTGTGTAAAAACTAACCCAGATCCCCAGGTTCGTTAAGTCCTGGTCGCAAACGGTGGACACCGAGTAAATGAAAGCCAAATGAATAAGTAATGTATATAACTGTTATGTAAAAATTTAAAACTGTTTTTAAAAAGCAACATTATAAATTTTGTTTAAAAATTTATGTTTGGATTTATAATAATGATTTTTCTTATCAATTTTGGTTTTTAGTAGTACAAATGTTTTTTAGTTACCTTGCAGGTGTTGCAAATGCCGCAATCTGCTTCTTTCTGCAGCCCGAGCTCGCTTAGAATATTCTAAACTAATGAAATTTATTAAAATAAAATATGGAAAGACACAGTTTATCTTATAAAGAAATATTTGGTTTTTTTAAAAAATGTTATATTGACTAAAGTTGCCAGAAAAACTTAGGTGCTGAATATGATAAAAATTATTGTTTTTTTAAATTTAAATAAATTATAGTTTTTTTTTACCTGCCACACGGGATCGTCAACGTCCCCTTGGGTGGCTTTGGGGAGGTTTTAGAGCTTTTCCTCTTGCTCTTTAATGTCCACCAGCCGGACTTTTTTCTGAAAAGAAAACAAAATATATAGAAGCAATCAAAATTTTTTTAAAGTATAACAATTTTGTTGAAAAATAGTTGTATGATGACAATCAAGTTTATAAGTTAAAACGTGGTAAATAATAATATAAATTTACATCATAGTTCGCCAAAATCACGTTCGCTCGCCCCAGGGCTTTGTGCTGGTTTTGCAGGTAGTCCCTCAAGAATTTCTCAGCGGTGTTGTTGTAAGACATTTTCAGACGCCTTACAGCGGCTGAGTCTAAAAAAATCAATAAGTTACACTATATATCAATTAATAAATATATCAAAATTGATTTAAATTTTGTTTTAATTTCTTACAAAGTCATTTCAAATTTTATTTTTTTGCCATAACCGTCCATTTTCGCGATTAGAAAGGAAATCTGTTTATTTTTACCTTTGACCTCCTTCTGCAAAAGTGTGGCTTTTGTAGCTTGAAAGACTTCGTTGCTTTCCAAGAACCCCCGCCACTCCGGCAGCTGCTTCGCCTGCTTCTTGGAGTGAACAGGGTTTTCCAGCCGGCGGTTGTAAGCGGTCGTGAGGTTCCGGGCGAAATGGGCCGAGCGCTCTTGTTTGGACACCCCGAAAAGGCGGCCTAAAAGTGAAAAGAAGCATTATTAAATTCGTGTTGTAAATAAAAAACCAATTCCCCTCAAGGATCAAAAGATGAAAAAGCAAATTTGTGCACTTATTGCATCTGTGAGTTATTTACAAATTACTGTACCTTCTCCATAATTTTATAAAAATTAAATAAAAACTGTCTTTTACCGGTGGTGTCCCCGTAACGAATGCGGTCCGACCGGGTGTAGTACTTTTCGGCGGTGTTGGCATGTGGCATCCACCCGGCAGCTTGATTTATCTCTGTGGCGGTTCCGGCGTTGTAGACACCGATCTCCTTATACTCGTTGTTGTTGTACGAGGAGACGAACCCCTATAAAAATCATGAATTTAATTAATATCAATAAATTATAAAATCTAAGAAATGTAAAATGTAAAAATTACAATAAAATAAAATAAATAACCAACATTTTACAATTTTTTGCCTTAGACTGAAATATTTTCAAACATATTTTGTTGTGGGAATGTTTATTGCATAAAAAAGTTTAATTTTATATGTTAAATGTAGTATATTGAATAATGTTCATTTTTTTAAACAAAATATCGAAAAATTTGATAAAATTAGATTATAAGTGAAGTCCTTCGGCGAGTTACGAACCTTGTAGATGGGCAATGTTAGACCCAGACTATAACCACTTGGCTACTTACAGTTGCGTGAAAAAGTGACAAAAGACCTTATAAACAAGATGGCTTAGTTTATTGGTTTGCGGTTTCAAATTGAATTGAATAAAAATTGAAAACAAAATTATTAGCAACAATTTTAATAAGTTTGAAAATAGTTAGATACGCGCTTGAACAGTACTTGTGATTGTATTTTAGTTTTTTTTTTATGAATTTTAACAAAATTGTACTAATAATCAAACATAATCAAAATTATTCATACCACTCGGAGGCTTCGGAAGGTGTATTTCACTTCATCAAATAGGAGACAAAGTGGGGAAGTTATTATATTTAAAATTATGAAAATTATATATGATTTTTAATAGGTTACATAAGTGTAAATACTGTATAATACCCTGATAATCTACATATTAATACAGATTATGTTAATAATTACTTATTTTATATATTAAATATGTGGTTGTACTTAGATTGCATATGTTTTTACGCCAGTGTGTGTAATAATATATTTAAATGAATATTGTTAGAATTTATTAATATTGTTGATATATATAACCTTATATAGTAAAAGGAATATGCTATAATTGGTTGTTGAAACGAATAATATATATAATACATACACAAATACACAAAAACCAACACAACACTACACACATACATATAAACAAATACATATATATACAACCCACACATTACTATATAAATATGTGTGCATGTTAAATGCAATATTTTATATGCTAACTTTTAGCTAAGGTATACAAATACTTGGAAGTTGTTATAAAGAAATAAATAAGAAGTTATGAAAGTAAAAGGAAAAGGTAGATATAAACATATAATACTGGTAATAATGAGTAATGATATTGATTATGCATTGCTTTAGTTGATATTATAATTTAATAATATAGAGGGAGACCAAGATTATGAAATGCATGTTATGCTAAGAAAGAAATAAAAGCAGGAAATTTTTTAGTTGATTGATATACTTGATGAAGATTTTTAATTATATTTGAATGTATGTAGATGTATTTATGTGTTGTAATTTTTGCCATATTTTAGTTTTTAACTATATTTAGTTTTATGTTATTAATATTATATATGTAATAAAATAATTTATTATTAAAGAAATGTACAAATTGATTAAGAGAGTATATATATATATATATATATATATATATATATAAGTAATAGAGAGTAATCTTTAGATATATAAAATTAAATAATGTTATTAAATAAAATAAAATATAAATGGTTCATTATAAGTAAAATGTTAGAAACCATTCCGATCATAGCTATTAGTATACAAATATAACATATAATAATTTGCCAAGAATGTTTGTGAAATTATGTACTATTAAAACAAAGTAATAATTACATTGTATTATTTTTAATATTAAAAAAATTTTTTATTTTGAGTTAACATTTATAGCAAATTATTATTATAGCCTATTTCGTCGCTTTAAACTTGTATAGACTATATACAAGGCCAAAGGAGAGCGCGACTCATCAGCAAGGTTCTCCCCTATGATCCTTTACAACACTATACATATAATATGTTAGTTATATTAGCTTGGCTGCACGTGCCATCATGTTATTGCATAGTTCTAAGTATTTATGAGATATACAAGAATAAAATTAAATATGATTTTATAAACTATAACTAACTTGTAAGGCTTCATCCTTATACCTACGTTTTAGGCTGCTGTTGGTGATATTTTCAGTATTGTCTTCCATAATCTAAACTTATGGGACAGAGATGTAATTATAGTAATTGAGAAATTTATGAATCAATTTTTTATGAATAAATTTTTATGTATTTTAAGGTTATTAGATATAAATAAGATTTATGTGAAGACTTACTTGAACAAGTACATATTGCATTAGGTAAGTATGTTATTGTTATAAAACATTTTAGAAAATTAAAATGGATTTACAACCAAAAGAATTTTATAGTGGAATATATATAGGTTATTACCTAAAAAATGTATATGACTGAATTATTTGATAGCAAATTTATTTATTCACAGTTTTTTATAATGTTTTAATAATTTATATGTCAACTATAAGTGAAACTTTAGTAAAATAACGTAAATGCAAAAATGGGTGTTAAAATACTTAAATTTTATTTATTTTAGAAGAGGAATTATATGCTTGCTGGTTTACCATATATAGAACAAATAGAAAATATTTTGAATTTGCAATATTTTATGAATTTTAAATCTGCCTATGACTAAATTTGCATAAGTGAATTATAAAGCTTACCTTATTTTATATGAGGTATGGTCTATTTTTTGTGGTACAAAAATTATTATTTTTTAGTTTTAAACCGGCCTTTTTTACCACTTGCGTAAAGAGTTTCCGGGCCGTCGTAAGCGGGGCACTCGGCTAAAAATAAAAAAAATCTTCATAATTGTGCAAGTTCTATAAGAAAAATATCAGAATTAGTTATGTGTAGCAATTTAATTATAATACAATCATGTTATATGAATTGTTTTGCTAAAGATAATGATTTTTTACCACGATCGTCCCACTGTTCCCATCGTAGCGGCAAAACAGCGGCTCATTCATCTTGTTTTCTTTGACGTTCAGCGACCCGCCGTCCACGAGATCATGGAACGACTCGGCTTCCAGAGCTCCGCGTACACTCAGAAACAACCCCATCAGGAGGACGGGGTTGTGGGCGTTGTGGAACGGCGCAACTTAGGTGAACGGAAACTCCTCCCTAAAATAACGAATATAAAGGCTATAACATGGAATAAAGTTTTAAACATGTATTACAATAATAATGTTAAAAATTAGTTATTTTAGAACAAATGAAAAATCATGTAAAGCAAAATCCAAAACGCATCATTATGTAATGTTTACTCTCCAAAAAAAAAAAATTTTATAAAAAAATTAATGTAAATTTTACGCGTATCGCCGGTCTTGCTTCCCCTTGTCGTGCCAGATAGTGATTACGAATTTCAAATAACTGAAAACAAAAAGACCCAAACAGGGGTCACACGAATACACTGTCAGTAACACGTAACTGACGACAACTCCAGCTCGTAAGCTAAAGCAATACAAGAAACAATCCAGGGGGTCTTCAGGGGGCTCGCGCCATCTAAAGTAAACAGAATTACAATTATTTTATATAAAACAAAATTTTTTTAGTCCTTTATAAAACTGGTTTTACCAAAAAATTGTAAAAGGTTTTGTTGTTAAATAATCTAAAAAATGAAAAAAAAATGAAAAGTTAATAAACTTTCTTTAAAAAATGCGAGGGATTTATTAAAATTTGTTTTTGCATTATAAGAAAACAAATGATTTTCAAGTAATGCAAAAAAATAAAATATTTACTCGAAAAAAAGGTCGCGGAGCTTAATCCCCTCATAGTCCTTGTATTCAATAAGCGAAGATTGGCATCGACCTGATATTGCGCCCGCTGTGATAAGCAGACAGGCTAAAACAAAACCAAATCAGACAAATATTATCTTGCAAGAAACCTACAACTAAAACATAAATGTATTGATGGAGGCAAATATAACTTATAATTAGATTGTGTAGCAATGTAGATACAATATTATGATATATACATATATATATACGATATTATTTGATGACAAGGAAAATATGGTACTCTGCAAATCTGTGACGGTGTCGATGCCCACTACGTCCAGCATATGTTTTATGTCTGGGGGGTGGAGAGGGCTCTTTACCTGTGGCTGACTACTCCCGTACCGATGTTTCCAGTACTGGCGCACTTCCGTGTTGAGCTTAGGAAACATCAGGGGCCGGTTCCAGAGATCGACCTAAGTTAAGTGCGCACCTAACTCTTAGGTGCCCACCTAAATTGCTTAGGTGCCCACCCAGCTAGGTGGGCACCTAAGCAATTTAGGTGGGCACCTAATTTTTGTTCCACAAATCGCATTTAGGTGCGCACCTAGCTGGGTGCGCACCTAAGCCGTTTAGGTGCCCACCTAACTCGTTTAGGTGCCCACCTAAATGCGTGCGCAGGCACGCAAATTTGCTTATTTTTAACTCGTACGTACGGCTCAAAATATTTTTCTTTTTTGAAGATTGTACAAATCTTTTTGCTTCAAAAAAGTCGTAAAAATGTAGGGAACCCCCTCCCCCTCAAAAAAAAACATCTATGCTTATAATTGAATCGGAAGTGGTTGGGTTGTTAATTGCTACAGCAACAAAGGTTAAAACGTTTATTTTCATCATAAAAGCTTTCGACCCGTTCTTGGATCATCCTCAGTTAAAACATCTGAAATACAAAAAAACATTTTTTGTTAGAAAAGTAGTAAAGTTACAATAAATAGTAAGTAAAAAGCAAATAAATTACAGGAAATGAAAATTAATAGGTATAAATAAAGTAAAGGATAGATAAAACGCACAATTATAAAACAGAAAACGAGAAAAAAATTTTTTTTGATACTATTAACATAATGATTACTAAAAGGTTGTAAAGAAAAAATTTTATATGAACTAAATTTTATGGCTACTCTATGCACAAGATGTACCTAAAACAAGGACTACTTGGAACTACTGGACAACAAAGCTAAAACAAACACTAAAAAAAAAATTAAAATAAAGACCTAAATTAAAAACAGAATAACTCAGCGCTAGTGATATTTTTATTTAAAACGGGCTGATCCCTACGAATACAAAAACTTTCTTTGAGTCTCAAACAATATTCATTTGACGCAGAAGCTAAAACGGTAAAATTTGATAAATTAGGCTTAGTTGTTAACTGATTACAGGCTAAAATATGGTCAAAAATTGCTGAAGCTTTTGGTACTACCTGCTTTCCGGTTTTTGATGAGACACCAATGTGTTCTGACAATCTTGTGTTAAGATGGCGGGTGGTAGACCCACAGTAAGTGGTTTTACAACCACTACATAAAAATTTATAGACAACACAAGACTTCAGACCCAAAGGAATCTCATCTTTAAAACGAAAACAAGTAGCAAGTGATTTAGAAGTTTTAAACGCAATTCTTAATTTAACTTGAGGAAAATGGCGGTAAAAAAGTTTTTTAAGTTTATTTTGAACGTTTATAGAGTTAAAACCAATATATGGTAAAACAATGCAAAGAGATAATTTATTTGCGGTTAAAACTTCCAAATCTTTAGACTTAAATTTCTTATTTAAAAATTTTCTAATACAAGCGTCAATAAAACCAAATGGATATTTGTTTTTACATAAAATAGATTTTAAAATAGCAATCTCTTCATGAAATAATTGGTAAGATGAGGATAAATTAAACGATCGAGATAAAAGTCCTAAAACTAAGCCATATTTTGAAGAAGGTGGAATAAAACTGCCATAATTAGAATATATTCTGCTAAAAGTTGGCTTTCTGTATAAAGATGTGGTAAATGATGTATAAAGATGTGGCACTGTATAACTGTATATCTGTATACATATCTGTATATCTGTATACACTGTATATCTGTATAAAGATGTGGCACTTAAATCCGATTAAGAGGGTCCTTTTAAAAAATGCCAAAATTAAATGCACTTTTTTTCCAAATTTTGCTCATTTTGATACCGTTTGGCATTTTAGCTGTAATTTTTTGCCAGTTACACATTGAACAACAAATAGAAGCTTAAATTAAAGAAAACTGTCTGAAGATAATGATAGGCTTTTAAATTTTTGAAAATGATGATTTTTTTACTGAGAAACAATCGATTGATTGTAAAGTGCCAAAATTAAATGCACATATTTAATTTCGGCAATTTTCCATTTTTTAAAAAACTGATTTAATTAAGTAAAAAATTACTTTCGTACAGTGAAGCTTTTGTGACGCAACGCAGTATCGTGAAAGCTTCAAAATGAGCGATCAAACATGAAAATCGAGCCATACAGTAAAAAGTTACATCGGAAAAACAAAAAAGTGCCAAAATTAAATGCACTACCCTATTTTAGTTTTTTAGTTTTATCGTGAAATTAATAATATTTAATAGAAATACCTTTTTTTTTATTTGTCGTCTCGGTCGGTCTTTGCTCCGCGTGGTTGCTTCAGGATCGCTGTCTTTTTCCGTGCTTTTGCTTTCTGAACTTGACAGCTGCACTCTAAAACATTCAAGTAATTAAACTCTATTAGAAGGGAAAACAAAAAATTATTACGGTTGTATTTAAAAAAATCAAAAGTAAATATTTTAGCTTTTTTAGTTTTTTCGTGAAATTAATAATATTTAATAGAAATACATTTTTTTCATTTGTCGTCTCGGTCGGTCTTTGCTCCGTGTGGTTGCTTCAGGATCGCTGTCTTTTTCCGTGCTTTTGCTTTCTAAACTTAACAGCTGCACTCTAAAACATTCAAGTAATTAAACTCTATTAGAAGGGAAAACAAAAAATTATTACGGTTGTATTTAAAAAAATCAAAAGTAAATATTTTAGCTTTTTTAGTTTTATCATGAAATTAATAATATTTAATAGAAATACATTTTTTTCATTTGTCGTCTCCGTCGGTCTTTGCTCCGCGTGGTTGCTTCAGTATTGCTGTCTTTTTCCGTGCTTTTGCTTTCTGAATTGACAGCTGCACTCTAAAACATTCAAGTATTTAAACTCTATTAGAAGGGAAAACAAAAAATTATTACGGTTGTATTTAAAAAAATCAAAAGTAAATATTTTAGCTTTTTTAGTTTTATCATGAAATTAATAATATTTAATAGAAATACATTTTTTTCATTTGTCGTCTCCGTCGGTCTTTGCTCCGCGTGGTTGCTTCAGTATTGCTGTCTTTTTCCGTGCTTTTGCTTTCTGAATTGACAGCTGCACTCTAAAACATTCAAGTATTTAAACTCTATTAGAAGGGAAAACAAAAAATTATTATGGTTGTATTTAAAAAAAACAAAAGTAAATATTTTAGTTTTTTAGTTTTATCATGAAATTAATAATATTTAATAGAAATACCTTTTTTTTTTCATTTGTTGTCTCGGTCGGTCTTTGCTCCGCGTGGTTGCTTCAGGATCACTGTCTTTTTCCGTGCTTTTGCTTTCTGAACTTGACAGCTGCACTCTAAAACATTCAAGTATTTAAACTCTATTAGAAGGGAAAACAAAAAATTATTACGGTTGTATTTAAAAAAATCAAAAGTAAATATTTTAGCTTTTTTAGTTTTTTCGTGAAATTAATAATATTTAATAGAAATACATTTTTTTCATTTGTCGTCTCGGTCGGTCTTTGCTCCGTGTGGTTGCTTCAGGATCGCTGTCTTTTTCCGTGCTTTTGCTTTCTAAACTTAACAGCTGCACTCTAAAACATTCAAGTAATTAAACTCTATTAGAAGGGAAAACAAAAAATTATTACGGTTGTATTTAAAAAAATCAAAAGTAAATATTTTAGCTTTTTTAGTTTTATCATGAAATTAATAATATTTAATAGAAATACATTTTTTTCATTTGTCGTCTCCGTCGGTCTTTGCTCCGCGTGGTTGCTTCAGTATTGCTGTCTTTTTCCGTGCTTTTGCTTTCTGAATTGACAGCTGCACTCTAAAACATTCAAGTATTTAAACTCTATTAGAAGGGAAAACAAAAAATTATTACGGTTGTATTTAAAAAAATCAAAAGTAAATATTTTAGCTTTTTTAGTTTTATCATGAAATTAATAATATTTAATAGAAATACATTTTTTTCATTTGTCATCTCCGTCGGTCTTTGCTCCGCGTGGTTGCTTCAGTATTGCTGTCTTTTTCCCTGCTTTTGCTTTCTGAATTGACAGCTGCACTCTAAAACATTCAAGTATTTAAACTCTATTAGAAGGGAAAACAAAAAATTATTATGGTTGTATTTAAAAAAAACAAAAGTAAATATTTTAGTTTTTTAGTTTTATCATGAAATTAGTAATATTTAATAGAAATACTTTTTTTTTTCATTTGTTGTCTCCGTCGGTCTTTGCTCGGCGTGGTTGCTTCAGCATCACTGTCTTTTTCCGTGCTTTTGCTTTCTGAACTTGACAGCTGCACTCTAAAACATTCAAGTATTTAAACTCTATTAGAAGGGAAAACAAAAAATTATTACGGTTGTATTTAAAAAAATCAAAAGTAAATATTTTAGCTTTTTTAGTTTTATCATGAAATTAATAATATTTAATAGAAATACATTTTTTTCATTTGTCGTCTCCGTCGGTCTTTGCTCCGCGTGGTTGCTTCAGTATTGCTGTCTTTTTCCGTGCTTTTGCTTTCTGAATTGACAACTGCACTCTAAAACATTCAAGTAATTAAACTCTATTAGAAGGGAAAACAAAAAATTATTACGGTTGTATTTAAAAAAAAACAAAAGTAAATATTTTAGTTTTTTAGTTTTATTGTGAAATTAATAATATTTAATAGAAATACCTTTTTTTCATTTGTCGTCTCGGTCGGTCTTTGCTCCGCGTGGTTGCTTCAGGATCGCTGTCTTTTTCCGTGCTTTTGCTTTCTGAACTTGACAGCTGCACTCTAAAACATTCAAGTATTTAAACTCTATTAGAAGGGAAAACAAAAAATTATTACGGTTGTATTTAAAAAAATCAAAAGTAAATATTTTAGCTTTTTTAGTTTTATCATGAAATTAATAATATTTAATAGAAATACATTTTTTTCATTTGTCGTCTCGGTCGGTTTTTATTGGCGTGGTTGTTTCAGCCTTTGTAGGGTTGGACTTGGGGGTAGTAGAGTTTGCCAGTTTCCAGGGTTTCCATCAACCCTGGTGTGGTCCGTCCGGCACGCCTCTCGCCTTGCTCACCCCCTCCTCCCACTCCCGGAGGAGCTCAGCAACCGCTACGGGGTTCGCCCAAAGGTCCTCTGGTCCCAGTGTCGTGTTGATGTGTGTGCATGTAAAAAGGTGTTGCGTTGTGTGTGTTTGTGTTTTGCATAGCGGGCAGTTTGGTGATGTGTGTTGTGTTGGATTGATTTTGTGTAGGTAGGAGTAGAGGAAAGGAGATTTCCCTGCCCTGAGTTGGGCGAGGGTTCTCCTGACCCCGCGAGGAAGATTTTCTTCCTCGTTGCTTATTGCTGGTGCTTTTGTTTGAAGTATTGGGTTTATAGGAGTGTTATTTATGTGGTTTGTAACTGTGTTTGTGTGGATTTGTTGTTTTAGTGCTTTGTAAGTTTTGTTGTGTATGTCTGTAGGTATGTTTGTTGTGTAGTTGTTGTTGTGAAATATTGTTTGCTTTTTGAGCCTGCTGGGTGCAGGTTGTTGTGTTAAATAATTAAGTGGGTTGTTTGTGTACATGGCCGCCAATTTTGCTTGTTTTGCGTGGAGTTGGATGTGTGTTGCTATTGGGAGGACTTTAGCCTCTGTGTGTATGATGTGTGTGTTTGTGTCTGTGGTGTGCCCTGTTGCGACCCTGAGAGCTGTGTTTTGTATTGTTTGTAGTTTGCTGATTTGTGTGTGTGATGTAGTGGGGCCCCAGACTGGGCTGGCATACTCGATTATTGGTCGAGTGATTGCCTTGTATGTGTGTATGAGTGTTTCTTTTGGTTTACCCCACGTTGTTGCTGTGAGTGCATTTATGATTTTGAGTGTTTTGCGTGCTTTGCTGTTTATGTTTGCGATGTGTGTGTTGAATGTAAGCTTGGGGTCGAATGTGAGCCCCAAGATTTTTGGGTTTTTGGTTGTAATGAGTGTTGTGTTGTTTATTTGTAGTGATAATTGTGTGTTGTACTCTGCAGGGTCTGGTGTGAATAGTGTGGATGTTGTTTTGCTTGCATTTAATGTTAGTTGGTTGTTGTCTGTCCATGCTTGTATTGTGTGTAGGTATGGTTGTATTTGTTGTTGAGCTATGTGGTGGTTTGGGTGTGATGCATATATTGTGATATATATATATATATATATATATATATTGGACTTGGGGGTC